>QZGG01000658.1:0-114198 GCA_006409495.1 Sedum album | reverse complement strand
ACTCCAACCAAATATAACTGACGCTAGCCCCAAACCATCAGAGTTCGTAGTTTCGAATTGGATCTATGTCCACGTGTCAAGATATAAAGCCATCCGTTCAACCCGAACTACGTATGTTTTAATCACCTCCAACGACCACATAGTCTCATCAACGATCATGTGTCCTTCATCTCACCAATGTGGCCACATCATTTTTTCTCCCAAACTCATAATAGAGTCTTTGGTGGTGTGAGATTCAATAGGGGAAGTCGCGGTTGGTAAAGATAGAGAAGAACTGGACTGCATCATTAAGATTTTCAAAAGACTCAATTATAAACAACCCACTTATAATACTAGAATTAAAATACGTCAACAAACTCAGTCATCCAGTCAACTTGTCCACCTCAGCAAGCCCAGTCAGCATATATTCAACAAATTAAAAAAATCAAATTTATTCCACAACCAACAGTCATTGGGCTATGGTGATGACACATTTTAAAGACCCACCCCACATGAAAAAAATTATTCGTCCCAAAGCAAATACACGCAAGTAAATAAGAGAATAGATTAGAAATACTTCTCATGTGAAGGTACATCACGCTTGAAATCCCATATAAAAAACCCAATGTCTCCATTATGCTTGGCTATCAAGGCAAACACATCAAATGATTCATGCAAAACATAATAGGAGTTTATACATGAATAATCTAACCAAGCATAATTTATGTTTAAATGAGTGTTCTTAAATTAAAAGGGATTGTTGTTTGGAATTTTTTATTGAGAACAACCTTTTTAACATTTCACACTAAGTCCAAAAAGTGACGCGGATGAGCTAGGAAAGTGAATGGGGCGTGATGAAAACCGACTCGATAGAATCAGTCCTGAAGTGAGAAATGGACCGAGACAAAAGGGAATTGATCAACCTTAAAATGTGATTCGATCAAGTCAAAATTAGAAGACTACATGGGTGCTCGAGTCATATATGGCTCCATCTATGGAGCAAAATGACTACCGCGAGTCACTTGACCGGCATCATCAACCCCGACTTACTACAACAATTTTAACATTTCGTTACATCTCAAAACATAAATTTTGATTTTTGAAGTACTATGAGTCATGAAAAAAATCCAAAACATAAGTTCATAACAAATAAGTTCACAACATGAAGAGAAATAACACATACATATATCCCAAGCTTAGGCCTTTAAATTATTTTTTGTTGCTTCCTCTCATAGTACTTCATAGTGAAGTGGGAGATATATTACTCGTTTCTTCATCTTCTCTATTTCCTTCAACTTTTTCTTCATTATATCTTCATTTACTTCTATTATACCTGTGTAACTGGTTCCTTGAGGTTTAAAATATCTTGGATGATGTGGGTAGTGGTATAAGGAAGAAGATCCCCCAAACTCAATATTCATTTTGGTTATACAGAATGGGAAGCGAACTTGCTTGTCAAGTGTTGTACTTGTCTAGTTTATCGACACATGCTATAATTGTATCAAATCTTTCTCATATTTATAATATTTGGGTTGTGGGGTGGCTAGGACTCGGTTGTGCACTGAATAAGTTTCGATGGGTGACACATAAGGTGGTGATGAGTGTTAGAAATGTCTATTTTAAGCCCCTACTTTCATGCTTATTTCATATGATTTGAATGTAAAATATATTACTTTTGATATACTTTGATTGATGTTTCAGGTCAAAAGCACGGTTTACACTTACGAAGGAGCATAAATGGAAATATGAGGAAAAGCACGTGAATTCGGCCTAAATCAGACGTAATTGGAAGCATTTCTTCAATTCTTAGACCGAGTGCACTAAAGTACCTTACTCGAGCAAAATCAGCCGAAGACTCAAGTTACTCGACCGAGTAAATATGGTGCTCGAGCAAGTTGTCACGTGACCAAGACCCTTCGTGTGGATTATTTACATTAACTTGAGTGAATTAATACAAGAAGATAAGAAGAACTCTACATTTACTCGGCCATTTATGAATGGAGTTAAAGCAAGACCTTTGAAGTCACTCGAGCCCTAATGAACTACACTATATAAGCATCACAAGAGCTTCAAAGCAAAGTTGGCTGCTGCTGCCCGAGCTACCTACGGGGGCTGAAATAATATAGTGATTGATCCGATCGAGTAAACCAAGTGAAGAAGAAGAAGGAGCCGAGAGAGCTCAAGATACCGTGTGAATTATTGAAGTTTTGTACTCGAGATACCGAGGAGAATAGCAGCAGCTTTGGAGCTCGACCGTGGATCATCAATCACTGAGAATTTCTAAACTTTACTCTTGTTTTATTTACAATCGTTTTACTTTTAATGTTTGAATCATGTTTGCATTATCACTCGAGATGAGTGAGTAGTTCTCTTTATGATGAGGATTTGATGAATCTCTATGCTTATGAATAACTAGAACATGATTATTTAATTTATATGAATCAATTCTTGTATGATAATTGCGTGTGTTGAATCATACCCGAGCTTAATCTTCATAAAATAGGTGTCCTGACAAAACATCTAGAAGTGTAGGTCGGAGTAGTATATCTAGGGAGGGGACCGAGAGGTGAACTTAGATTATTTAGGAATCAATACAACCATTAGATCAAGTATATTAGCAAAGCGAGAGCAGCGAGTATATTTGGTGCATGAATGTATTAATAAGCGTATTTAGACAAGACTAGTGAATTCCAACATTCGAGAGTGAGGAAACTCTAGTTGAGTAGATGTTTAGGTGTGAATCCAACATTCGAGAGTGAGGATTCGTATGCTAATGCTACTCAGTCTAAATTCTATAATATAAATCCAACATTCGAGAGTGAGGGTTTATATTATCATATAACTATGCATTCTAGATTAAATTGTCATCAAGAAGGAAATTCATAACTATAATATAAATGCAACATTCGAGAGTGAGTATTTATATATCTTGTTTGAGTGAAACCATAAGTATTAGTAGAGGATTCTCATCCTTGTCATAGTTTTTAATATTTGATAACAACCTTTTTTTAAACATTGCCTTTAAATTGCCTTTTGAATAATAACATTGCCTTTGAATAAAAAAGACTTAAGAACTAAATTAAAGCTAGTGCTAAAGAATTAAAAGCTAGTAATCGAGTTTGAAATATAACTTGATTCCACTGTTCCCTTGGGTTCGACACTAGGTCACCCCTAGTTCTATAAATTCTTTTGAGTTGCGTGTTTGGAATATTTATTCACTATAATTGCACACGTCAAAATGGCGCCGTTGCCGGGGACGGTGTTTAGTTTTTAGTTTTTAAAATCTTTAACTAGTTTAATTTTTAGTTCTAGATTTCGAGTTACTCGAAATCGTAAATATAATAAATATAAAAATACAAAAAAATAGTAGTAGTAATAATAAAACTTTCATTTGCTTATCTTTTCTAGCTATTACTAAAATTCATCTTTTTGTAGGTGAATGCAATCAAACTCTAAAGCGAAGAAAAAGGTGCAAGTGGACGTCACAAATTCAAGTTCTAGCTCTTCGAGATCTTCTAGACCTTTAACTTCAACTTCGTGGAATTTTCCTTTGACAATACCGAAGAAACCGAGATCAAAAAGCTTACTCGACCGATATGGAAAATCTTACTCGACCGCAAGGAGCAGCTCGAGCAGGGGCAGAGGTCGAGCAACCAGCCGAGTATTACATAACTCCAACCATTGGAAGTTATGATTCTCCAATTCACATTCCACATGAAGAAGGATACGACTTTGAACTTCGAGGAGGACTCATCCAAATGATCAAGAGTGAATCATTCGACGGATACGGTAACCCTCACGTTCATCTTAATAATTTTACTGAATTATGCCGTACGTATAAATTTGCAGGAGTACCTAGAGAAATAGTTTACATGAAACTATTTCCATTTTCTTTAACCGATGGAGCGAAAGATTGGCTTCAAGGACACGAGCCGAACACATTCAAGACATGGGACGCCTTGGCCCAAGCTTTCGTAAACCAATACTTTCCCCCTGCAAAGGTAAAACGTATTAGGGATAGAATTAATAAATTTGTGCAAGGCAACAATGAATCTTTTTATGAAGCGTACGAACGATTCAAAGGACTTCAACGCGAATGTCCTCATCATGGATATAACAAATGGGAATTGTTGTCGATGTTCTACGATGGAATGGACGAGAATAGCCGATTACGCATGGATCAAGGAAGCGGAGGAAGCATCATGGGACTACCCGCGAGCGAAGGATTCAAGGTTATAGAGAAACTCGCATGGAACAGCCATCAATGGGGTGGAGATCGAAACCATCTAAAGAAGGAGGAACTTGAGCCGAGTACGAATTCAGTCACGAAAGCCGACTTTAATAACCTTTCAAAAACCGTTAACTCTTTAGTGCAAACCCTTTCTAACCTTAACTTAGATAAGAAGAAAACAATCAAACGTTTACGAGGTTAGCGAGCACGCTGAAGAAGGTTACGGACCTAAAGGAGGAGAAGACGTTAGCTACATAGCTCGAGGACAAGGATCCTACGTACCCCCTCAACAAAGGCAGACTAGATTCTACTCAGATTTGAAACCACCATACCCTACTCAAGGGTATAATAACCAAAACCCAGGTAAGTCTCAATACTACCCAAGAGACCAAACTAGAGGAGACTACCCGAGCAACCAAGCCTCGAGTCAGAACTATGGCCCGAGCACAACACAAAGGAAGGAAGACAAGAAATCCGAGGAACCTACCTTAGCGCAACTAATGACTCAGATGATAGCTACTCAAGCACAACAGAGCAAAGACATTCAGAATATCTTTGAGGAAATCCGACAAGGAAAAGCCGAACAGAAGATGCTTGAGACACAATTTGCGCAACTCGCTTCAACGCATTCAAGGAATCCCGGAAAACTTCCTTCTCAACCCGAAATAAACTCAGCCGACTTTAAGCGCTATCACTTTAAGAGTGGTAAGGAGCTTGAAGGACCAAGACCAAAGAAAGCACCAACAAATTCAGCCGAGCAAGATGAACCGAGTAACACTCAGCAGCCCGAGCAGGAAGAGGAAGCCACGGACAAGGAAAGTGAGCCGCCTTACGTAGCACCACCACCTTACGTTCCACCACTTCCATTCCCAAACAGACAAAAGAAGGTAAAAGAAACAGCCGCATTCAAGAAGTTTGCTGAAATTCTCGGAAAGCTTAGCATCACTCTACCATTTTCAGAGGTAATTTCTCAAATGCCCACCTATGCTAAATTCTTAAAAGATATTATAACTCATCGTCGTGAATTATGTGATGTAGACCATATTGCCTTAGGACCTAATTCTAGTGCCGTAATACAACGTAAGATGCCTAAGAAACAAAAAGATTATGGTTCATTCACTATACCGATCGTCGTAGGAGATATAGATATTGATGATGCTTATGTGATCTAGGAGCAGGAGTTTCCAATGCCATTTATCTTATATGAAAAATTAGGAATAGGAGAACTTTCTAGCACCACTTTAATTCTTAGACTAGCTGATAGGTCTAAACGAGTACCAATTGGTGTGTTAGAAGATATGCCTGTTAAAATTGGAGAATTCTATGTTCCTGTGGATTTTTATGTGTTAGAAATGGATGATAACCCTCATGCCGAAATTCCTGTTATTATGGGAAGACCATTTTTAAACACAGTCAAGGCATTGATAAATTGTGGCGATGGTTCAATCGAGTTGGACCTAGGTGAGGACAAGGTAAAATTTTATCTTTCTAAAATGATGAAAGCACCTACTTGTTCTTTGGATTGTGATTTGTTTGATGCTAATATTTCAAATAGTGATATAGTTGATATTTCCGCGCTAACATTTCTTGAAAGTGAAGGAAAGAAAGATGAAAATATGTCGAATCTCATGGATGAAACCGAGTACTCGACCGAGTCATTTTCGGTCGAGCAGAATTTGACCGAGCAAGAACTAACCGAGCAGGAACTTACAATCATAAGCAACTCGAGCAAAGGTAATGAATTTGGTCAGGAATTGAAACCTCTTCCACCAAATCTAAGGTACGAATTTTTAGTTTCAGAAAAATTTTCGCCAGTAATTATAAGTGCTTTGCTAAATCAAAATGAAACTATGAAACTCATGCATGTTTTACGTACACATAAAGATGCTATAGGACACTCTATAGATGATTTAAAAGGAATTAGTCCCGACGTATGCATGCATAGGATTCGTTTATGCGATGACGCAAAACCATCTAGGGAGTTTCTTAGGAGACTAAATCCCAAATTAGGTGAAGTTGTTCTGAAAGAAATAACAAAACTTAGAGATGCAGGAATCATATACTCGATCCCCTATTCAGATTGGGTCAGCCCAATCCACGTCGTTCCAAAGAAAGGAGGATTAACCGTAGTTAAAAACGAAAATGATGAATTAATCCCCACTAGAACCGTAACCGGATATAGGATGTGTGTCGATTATAGAAAACTTAATAAAGCAACTAAAAAAGACCATTTCCCTATTCCATTCGTGGATCAAATGTTGGAGAGACTTTCCGGGCACGAGTACTTTTGTTTCCTCGACGGGTATAGTGGATTTTTCCAAATACCTATCCACCCCGAGGATCAAGAGAAGACCACGTTCACATGTCCATATGGAACGTTCGCGTATAGAAGAATGCCTTTTGGGTTATGCAACGCTCCGGGAACTTTTCAACGGTGTATGATGTCCATTTTCTCCGAGTACCTCGAGAAGACTATGGAAGTTTTTATGGATGATTTTTCAGTTTACGGGGACTCGTTTGACGATTGTTTATCGAACCTATCCAAAGTTCTAGCCCGATGCATCGAGATGGACCTAGTTCTAAACTGGGAGAAATGTCATTTTATGGTTCAAGAAGGAATAGTGCTCGGACACTTAGTTTCAAAACGAGGAATAGAAGTCGACAAAGCCAAGATCGAGGTGATCGAGAAGCTACCACCGCCTAAGGATGTACGAGGTATTAGAAGCTTTCTCGGACACGCCGGATTCTACAGAAGATTTATCAAAGACTTCTCGAAGATAGCAAAACCACTCACAAACCTTCTCGCTAACGATGTTAAGTTCGTGTTCGATGATAAATGTCATGAAGCGTTCGAGACGTTAAAGAAGTTACTCACAACCGCCCCGATCGTTCGAGCACCAAATTGGGATTTACCGTTCGAACTAATGTGCGATGCAAGCGACGGAGCGATTGGAGCATGCCTCGGACAGAGAGTTGATAAACGTCTTCATGTCATTCAATACACGAGCAAGGCACTCGATGCAACTCAAGAAAACTACACCACAACCGAGAAGGAGATGTTAGCGGTAGTTTACGCATTCGAAAAATTCAGACAATACCTCGTTGGATCAAAGACCATTGTTTACTCGGATCACGCAGCACTCAAATACTTGATGAACAAAAAGGACGCAAAACCGAGACTTATTAGATGGATCCTTTTATTGCAAGAGTTCGACATAGAGATCAGAGACAAGAAAGGAGTCAAGAACGTAGTAGCCGACCATTTATCTAGACTCGAGACTACATTAGAGGATAAAGGAAGTGGAGACCCTATCAAGGATTCATTCCTAGGAGAATACTTGTTATCCATAGACTCAGCTCAACACAAAGACCCTTGGTACGCAGATTTTGTGAATTATCTTGTTTGTGGAACGCTACCACCAGAGATCACGTATGCACAAAAGAAGAAATTTCTCCGAGACGCTACTCGATACTATTGGGACGAACCTTATCTTTATAAGTTAGGAGTCGATGGCATATATCGTACGTGTGTAGCAGAAAAAGATCAACATAGAATCTTACGCGAATGTCATTCTTCATTCTCGGGAGGACACGGATCCACATCCAAGACAGCCGCTCGAGTATTGCAGTCGGGATTCTATTGGCCAACTATTTTTAAGATGCTCATAAGTATGTTCAATCGTGCGACGCTTGCCAAAGATCGGGAAACATCTCGAGGAGAGATCAGATGCCTCAGAAGGGTATACTCGAAGTAGAAATTTTTGATGTATGGGGAATTGATTTCATGGGACCTTTTCCTTCATCTTACGGAAACAAGTATATACTAGTAGCGGTTGACTATGTGTCTAAGTGGATAGAAGCCATAGCCACACCAACATGCGATGCCAAGTCCGTAAAGAAATTATTTAAGAAGATCATTTTTCCTAGATATGGTGTACCTCGAACTATCATTAGTGACAATGGAACGCACTTTAAGGAGAAACAACTCGAGAAGATGCTTCGAAAACATGGAGTATATCACAAGATTTCGACACCTTACCATCCCCAAACCAGTGGTCAAGTAGAAGTTTCAAATAGAGAGATCAAAGCTATTTTAGAAAAGACCATTTCAGGAGCAAGGAAGGAATGGGCGTCGAAGCTAGATGACGCACTATGGGCTTATAGGACAGCCTACAAGACCCCTATTGGTATGTCTCCATACAAACTTATCTTTGGAAAAGCTTGTCACTTGCCGGTGAGATCGAGTACAAAGCCATGTGGGCTATCAAGAAGATGAATTTCGATACTAGAGCTGCAGGGAAACACCGTATTCTTCAATTACATGAACTCGAGGAGATACGCCTAAACGCCTATGAAAGCGCGAGAGTCTACAAAGAGAAAACAAAAAAGTGGCACGATAAGAAAATCATTGAGAAGAGATTCACAGTAGGAGACGAAGTGCTACTCTACAACACTAGGTTGAGATTATTTCCAGGAAAATTACGTTCCAAGTGGTCCGGACCATTCAAGATATCTAAAGTTTTTGACGACGGACACGTGGAATTATTAACAAGGAAGGAAACACATTTAAGGTCAATGGACATAGACTGAAGATTTATCATGCTGGAGACCAATGGCTATCTAGTAGAGCAACTCGATCTCTATGAGGTCGGGTAACTAAGAAGTGGAGCATATCCTCTCGAGAAGGGATCCTAGCAAAGGACTTCTCGAGTGTGTTTCTTTATATGAAGACACGGCTACGTCCTTGCCAGGACGTTAATCTAGGCCAGTAAGTATTTATTTTTCCGCATTTATTTTTCCGCACTTTATTGCTTTCTAGAGTAAGTAGTATTCTTTAGATTAGGAAAAATAAGTGTGGGGTAGAATATTATTTGGGAAAATTCCGGGGTTAAATTCTTTCACTCGATCGAGTAAACCACCAACTCGACCGAGTCACGTGACCCAAATTAATATAGATTAAACAATTTAAATGAATTCCTATTTCATTCGATCGAGTAAGATTCTTACTCGACCGAATTGAACCGACCAAAAACTTAAATAAATTCGTTTAAAAATTTAATTTCCCCCCATTCGATCGAGTAAAAATTTACTCGACCGATTCACACCACCCAAAAAAAACAAAATAAAAAATTTATTAAATTAGACCAATTAAATTTGGTCATATAGGAAATTGTTCTAATTTAATTAGACCAATTTAATTGGACCCATTGGAAATTGGTCCAATTTAGAAAACCCTAAACATCACTCGACCACCTTTACTCCACCTACTCGACCGCTTCAACATCACTCTCAAGATCCAAAATCCCTAGCCACCGATTCACTCGACCAAACCCTCAAACCTAAATTTCTCAACAATGTCGAGCGGACAAGGATCAAGCATGGGAAGAACAAAATCCCTAGCAAGGAGATTTACGGTTACAACCCGGGCAGCAACTAGCTTTAGGAAACCATTTCAACAACCACGGCTTACAACTCTTCTTTGGCTCGAACAAGAAGGAAGTGGTAAGTTCCGTTGCACCTCACAAACCTACTATGATTGAGCTTGGAATTTATGAGATTGTGACAATATATTTATCAATGCCGGTTTGATCGAGTGGGAGTATTTGATGGGGAAGCCGACACATCACACCTTGTGACCGAGTTCTTCACAAGTTTTGAACCGTTCTATAATGATAATGAGTGTGTCGTGGGAGTTTGAGATTAATGGAAAAGAATTAAAGGAGGAGAAGGAGGATATGACGGAGAATGGTTCTCTCCCGGAGGTGTTATTCCATTTTGCACGGATGAGATGAGATTGGAAGTATGGAGGAAGCTAACCGGTATGCGAGAATATGACCCTAATTGCTCACCCAAGTGCCTAACGGATGGAGTATGGAAATACATCCATCGGATTATTTCTACGAACATCAACACTCGTGTTGACCAAGGTGCTCGGGTATCTCGGGAAGACTTGGATTTGATGTACTTCATGGAGCGAGGAGACTCCATTGATTGGTTTTATGTCTTCACCGAGCGGTTCAAGAAGATGATCAACCCTAAGGAAAAGAGTAAAGCACTCGGTTGCTCATCTTTATCACTTGCCTCGCGGAACGCTCATATTTTATGTTTAAAAGCAAGGAGATTTTAGACCGCTCGATACCGCCCGTTTGGTCACTATGACGTTGATGGATAGGAGGAGCAAGAGGAATTATGTACAAAGGAAATGCCAAGCGCGCTGACCGGAAAGGAAAGAAGAAGATGAACGAAGGACCGAGCTTCGAGTGGGAAGAGTGCTAGGAGAGCCTCTTTTAGTTGTTTATTTGTGTTGTTTTGAAACTTTTTGGACGTACCGTTTGCGGTACTTTGTTGGTAACTTGAACTTGCGCGTACTGTTCTCTAATTGCTATTTACCCTTAGAATCGCCAAGTTTTAAGAGCGCAAAGTGAAGCAAAAGGACATTGCTTCACTCGACCGAATCTATGGATCATTCGGTCGAGTAACATACCAACACTTAAACAACTCGACCCAAATTAGAAAAATCAGATTTTTAACCAAAGCCCACTCGAGCACCTAGCCCAAATTTCCTAAAAATAAAATATCTCGAGTAACCTTAATAAATATTCATAACTTCCATATATTAAATCCTTGATTAAATCTTTGATTAAATCTTTGATTTAATATTCCATTATTAGAAACCCTTGATATACAAATATTTATCACACTTTATTAGGTAAGTAAATACTCGAGTAACCCTAGAGCTTCTAAAATTATATTAATATAAGAACCGATCGAGTAGCATGGCATAATCACCATACTCGACCGATTCTACATACTCGAGCAACATGTCTCAATCCAACCTACTAGCCAAAAACACCAGTGCACCTTCCCAACGAAGAACTCATGTTGAGTTTGTTCACACCTATGACCCATCCTACCCACCGAATTTTGACAACATAGACCATGCACGAACCTATGAAAGATTATTTGAAGATGCAAACCGACTCAAGCCTTTAGTGAGCTCGATAGCCCTTCATGACAAGACAATGCAAAGCCTTGGCATTAGTGCCAAAGTTTATGACATTTTTAACCGAGCTGCACTCGATGTGGATGTTGTTTTCAACAAGCAATGCTATAAGGAACTTGTCTATGAGTTCATTGCTTCGTTTGAACCTGTGGAAGGAGAAGGTTTTGCATATGATTATGAAGGATGGAAATTCAGAATTCAAGATTTGGATTTTTATTGGACTCGACAAGAAGCATATAGACATCTTGGATTTCCTGAAGGAGGACTTTGTCACTTGGCTACTGAACAACAAAGAATTCAGTTTTGGAAAGACATTAGCCGCCAAGATTTCATTGGAGACTACCCTTCACCATCCTCTATTAAGAATCCTGTTTGGAAGTACGTGCATCGTTTGATTGCTACTAATATTAATTGCCAACCCGAAACTGTTGATGTAGTTACCCGAGAGGACTTGAACATTATGTGGGCACTCGACCAAGATGAACATATCAATTGGTTTGATGTGTTTACAACTATGTTCAAGGGTATGCAGCAGGCATACTACTCTTCACAGTACGTGGGTTGTACTTCATTGATCACTAGCATAGCCATCGGTTGCCAATTTGTTCTACCCGAGCGATACACAGAATTTCGAGAATTGGACTTTAACCTGTTAAGGAAATTAGCTTTCCTCGCCAAAAAACCCGCCAGATTGGAATTTGCCTATAAGGAAGTAACTGAGGAAGAAGACCCCTCCGAGAACGCGCGCTCGGTTGGGAACTTCAATGATGCAAGCAAAGGAAAAGGTAAGGAAAAAGCTACCTCGAGCAAAACGCAGTCCAAGAAACCTAAGAAAAATAATTCGGGTATTGAGTGGTATGAGGTTCGTAGGGTGACTATCAAAGAATTTCGCAAGTCGAATGGAGAACCAATAGAGATCGAGTCCGATGAGTGATTAAACCTTATTTTCCTATTTCTTCTATAAATAATTATGTCATTGTTTGGAAAACAAAGTTATCAATAAAGAAGAAATTTATATCTTACCAAATTTTAGGGTTACAAAAATAAAATTCAGAATTAAAACACCTTGAACAATAAATAATAACTCAATTCTGAATTTTAGCCGAGCCCACTCGACCAACTACGAAAGTCACTCGACCGAATAAAACTTTTGGGCCATATCACCTTAAACATTAACACATAACCTAGCCCAACTACACAAAAACAAACCCTAACTCGACCGATTCAAACACTTAACCTTTTTCACTTCACTCAACCAAATGGAGAGTGGTCGAGTTAAAAAGCCACAAGATAGAAGTTGTGAAAGAATGGAGATTTCGTTTCTGAAGGATTCCGATCACCACCTAGACCGACATTGCATCACTCGACCGAAGAACGCGTTCAAGATGATGAAGAATTCGTAGATGCAGAGGATAACGTAGGTGACAACGAGTACTTGATAATTTCCTTAACGTAGAAAATAAATTGATCGAGTACTTGACATGTGCACTTGTTTGAACATTTTAACTTACTTATTTATCATGTTCTGCTTTGTTTGTTATATAATGACAAATCTTTGTTAGCATTGCAAGAATGATACATGTGCAGCGCATTGGAAAGTCAAGATACGGAGAATAATGTCAAGAACGATATACTCGACAACCAGCTAAGTATCTCTACACCTTAATCTTAATTTATTGCTTAGGGACTAAGCAAATTTTTAAGTGTGGGGTGGGGAGTAGTATGCATACAAATTTTCATGATATATACATTGCATACTTTTAAAAATTTGCATACATCCTACTATTTAAATGAAAACACGTTGAAAAATGTCAATTAAACATGCTAAACAAGATCGAACACTTAGATTAAAAATGTTTGCTGAGAAACTCATGAATTGAAATTTTTGAATTGAACGATTTTCATGATAGAAAATTTATTTCTTGTGACTTAACATAAGAGCTTGCCTAATTTGACTTTTCTTAGAAATTTTTGACATAACACCTTGAGAAAAGCAAAGTTTTATTCAATTTCATAGAGGAAAATTTTTGAACGAAACATGGATAATATTTCAAAAAGCTATTGTATTGCCTTTAGGTGACTTAAGCATATCTCGTAATATATGGTGCATTTGTTGTAACACTCGAGTTAATATTTTGGCATCTAGTCAAGTCTTAAGTGTGGGGTTATCCAATAAAGTCGAGCATTTGCCGAGGGTTAGGAAGGTAAGTTCCCCCTTGAAAGTATCTGCTTTGACAAAACAAGAAAACAATTGCCGAGGGTTAGGAAGGTAAGTTCCCCCTTGAAAGTATTTGTTTTGAAAAGAAAAAAAAGAAAAAAATTAATTCGTTTCCCCACTTAAGTCCTTGCTATTGCCTAAATAATGTTGCGACTCGAGTGAAGCTGTCGAATGATAACCATTGAGAATTGCTTAGGGACGATCCTTGTACTTATGTACGTAGGCATGACATGCTTTTGAAAGAAAAATTCATGAAATATGTGGTAATCATCCGGAATTCCTCTACTCTTATGGATTACGACGTGTAGTCTAATTCTTGGGCAAGAATTCTTGACCTTGACCTTATGGACTAGCCCTTGCTAGCATAGGAGATTGGTTCGGTGAAACTCCTCTTGAAATTGTGTTTTACTTTGTGATTTTCGGTGTAAGTTGGGAATGGAGAGAAGGTCAAATCAAGGTTAGTTTCTTATTGCTCGAGTTACTTTGAAATTTATGACTATCGTGATTTGAAGTGATTTTCAATTATTTTTCATGCCATGAATGATCAGCTATACTTTGAAGTGTTTATGATTAAAGAATATTGCAAAAGAATGTTTGTTAAATTGACTAGCTATGAAGATGAATACGATGAATGGATGATGTGCAGGATTTGTGAGTATTCCGTTATCTGAAAACTCTCACGAGACTAAAACTCGTCCGCTAGGGCAGCCTAGAGGTTTAAAGGCTTAATGCATATGCTAAATGCATTCGTGATTTTCTACGACAGTGAACTAGGATTAGAAACTTTAGAAATCTCAGGAGTAAGAAATAAGCTTAATACTTGTTCGGGACGAACAAGGATTAAGTGTGGGGTATTTGATCAGGGTTAGAAATGTCTATTTTAAGCCCCTACTTTCATGCTTATTTCCTATGATTTGAATGTAAAATATATTACTTTTGATACTTTGATTGATGTTTCAGGTCAAAAGCACGGTTTACACTTTACGAAGGAGCATAAATGGAAATATGAGGAAAAGCACGTGAATTCGGCCTAAATCAGACATAATTTGAAGCATTTCTGCAATTCTTAGACCGAGTGCATTAAAGAACCTTACTCGAGCAAAAACAGCCGAAGACCTAAGTTACTCGACCGAGTAAATACACTGCTCGAGCAAGTTGTCACGTGACCAAGACCCTTCGTGTGGATTATCTACATTAACTCGAGCCATTCAATACAAGATTTAATACATGAAGATAAGCCAAACCTTTCATTCCACCCGGCCATTTAAGACAAGAAGATAAGCTTAACTCTACATTTACTCGGCCAATTATGAAGGGAGTTAAAGCAAGACCTTTGAAGTCACTCGAGCCCTAATGAACTACACTATATAAGCATCACAAGAGCTTCAAAGCAAAGTTGGCTGCTGCTGCCCGAGCTACCTACGGGGGCTGAAATAATAAAGTGATTGATCCAGTCGAGTAAACCAAGTGAAGAAGAGAAGGAGCCGAGAGAGCTCAAGATACCGTGTGAATTATTGAAGTTTTGTACTCGAGATACCGAGGAGAATAGCAGCAGCTTTGGAGCTCGACCGTGGATCATCAATCACTGAGAATTTCTAAACTTTACTCTTGTTTTATTTACAATCGTTTTACTTTTAATTGTTTGAATCATGTTTGCATTATCACTCGAGATGAGTGAGTAGTTCTCTTTATGATGAGGATTTGATGAATCTCTAGTGCTTATGAATAACTTGAACATGATTATTTAATTTATATGAATCAATTCTTGTATGATAATTGCGTGTGTTGAATCATACCCGAGCTTAATCTTCATAAAATAGGTGTCCTGACAAAACATCTAGAAGTGTAGGTCGGAGTAGTATTTTTCTAGGGAAGGACCGGGAGGTGAACTTAGATTATTTAGGAATCAATACAACCATTAGATCGAGTATATTAGCAAAGCGGGAGCAGCGAGTATATTTGGTGCATGAATGTATTAACAAGCGTTTTTAGACAAGACTAGTGAAATTCCAACATTCGGGAGTGAGGAAACACTAGTTGAGTGGATGTTTAGGTGTGAATCCAACATTCGGGAGTGAGGATTCGTATGCTAATGCTACTCAGTCTAAATTCTATAATATAAGTCTAACACGGGAGTGAGGATTTATATTATCATATAACTATACGTTCTATATTAAATTGTCATCGAGGAGGAAATTCATAACTATAATATAAATCTAACACGGGAGTGAGGATTTATATGTCTTGTTCGAGTGAAATCATAAGTATTAGTAGAGGATTCTCATCCTTGTCATAGTTTTTAATATTTGATAACGAACCTTTTATTTGAACATTGCCCTTGAATACTGCTTTTTTAATCACTGCTTTTGAACACTGCCTTCTGAATAAACAAGACGCTTAAGAACTAAAGTTAAAGCTAGTAATTGAAACTAAAGAATTAAAAAGCTAGTAATCGAGTTTGAAATATAACTTGATTCCACTGTTCCCTTGGGTTCGACACTAGGTCACCCCTAGTTCTATAAATTCTTTTGAGTTGCGTGTAGGAATATCTATCATCTAAATCCCAACACGTCAGTTGCGTACATTTTGCTACTCATGTTATTTGGTTAATATCAAAATAATGTACAACAAAACACACAACACTGCAAGATATATGACACACTTAAACCGTCTTTGTTTACATTTCACTACATCTCTTTCGACTTGTAGCTACAATAACTCCAACTTTGATTTCACTGATTCAAGCTCCAGCTTCTTCGAGCAAACTTCCGATTTAAATTTTTCGATCTCAAACTCCAGCTTACATTTCTGACTTTCAAGATTAGCATTCTCTTTTACTACTTTTTTGATGACAATGGTTGCTCTTTCTCCGAAATTTCCATCCTTCCAAACAAAATAACTACAAGGCTTCCCTTCCGATCCATACATACGGCAGCCATAGAATCGTCGTCCATAATTATTATCTGTACGGGCAGTTGCTTCTTTGGCAGGAATTCTGCAAAAACAAAATATTGTTTCTGAATTCTTTGACATGGTAACTGAGATGGGTATTTCAAAAATCTGCACATACACAATAGAAAATGAACATACTAGATCCATTGAACATCAAATACTTCTATATACCTGCAACAAAATCGATCAAATCTCCATCTTCAACCGAATTCTTCAGATCTATGTATAATCAACTCACCAGATCTTTTTAACATGAACTTTTACCACGGTTTTGCATCGGAACCCTAAACCTTCTAAATCTTGACTTGGATTGCAGAGAAATGAGATGAGGGCGAGGCGTCGAAATCTGTTTGAGAAGTTAGGGTTTTCGGAATTGGGTTGGTTTTGGTTGATTTGGGGATTTCGGTCACTCAGTTGACTTATGTTAAAGATTAATTAGTTTAATCATATTTGATTATGTATATTAATCACGAAATTATTATTTAATTATTAGTCAACGAAGTCAACGTCAATTTTAACAGAATAAGTTGACGGAACAGTATTTGGGTGTCAAAATTAATAGTTTCAAAATTAATAGTTTCAAAATTAATGGGTGGTTAAGTCAAAAAAAATTGAAAGGGTGGTTTTGTCAAAAAAATGGTATTAAACGGGTGGTTATCGCTTAAAAACCCTTTCATAAATAAATGTGTATCAATTAAATCAAAGTATTTTCTAGCCTAAAATCAAATTTGTATTTTATATATTAAATCTATGTGTTCTCTAATCTAAAATATATGTATGATAATAAGTTTAAAATACTTAGTAAAAAATTGAAGTATGGAGCCAAAATAATTTTTAAGGAGGATTGTCAAATTTGTGGGGGGTCAAAAATTTGTACTATATTTTTAGATAAAAAATGAAGAGACTCTGCTTTTAACCTGCCAATCTTGGTGGAATTTAGAGGCTGGTTTCATTAGAGTGTGAATACGCTTTGGATTGTTAATCGGAATCTGTTTCTACTAGCTACCAATGATTTTGCTTCTTGCTCCCAGACCGATTGACAATATTATGTAGAAATGCGATGATAACAAGACTCTGATGTTATTCCAATGTAGACTCTCTCTTGTATTAAAAGTTAAATTTTTGTACAGTAAAACAATTGTCTATTAAATTGTTTCAATGTAAAAACAACTGATTTACGACTTATGATTAATATTGGTGTGGCTTAAAAATTTAGGATGATATTACAAGAATTTAGTAGCACATATCACTTCTAAAATGAGTGTTGCATAATATCAGTCATAGGGACAATTGCAGCAACCCACTATTATAATATACAGTTTTGCAAAAAACCATCATCTGGAACTAACCCAATTATAATTGCTCTGTTATCCAAAAACCACCACTGTCATAACTCTGTTAGAAAATTGCAAATCATGCGTCATTCGACTCGTGGACTTCATTGTTGACAATTGCAGAAAACCACTATTATAATATCCCGTTTTACAAAAAACCATTATTTTAACAATTAATTACAAAATGACTCTAATATAATAATTTTACTATAAAAAAATCATAATTTGAATATATAAGTAATAACGGGAAATGTGGTTGAGGCTACAAATGTGGCTATTTTTTATGAGCAATGCATAATACCTCTTGTAATTTATATTAGGGTTAATTACAGATGACCACCTGCATAATAGGCCATATTCCACGCCACCACCCCTATATTGTAATATTACATTCGACCACCCGTATAACATTTGACGTTCCCAAACAACCACTTATCACTGTTCCGTCAAATTTTCTGTTAAATATTTTAAAATTTTAATATAATAATAGTATTTTTATTACAATACACCATCTCTATAATAAATATATGTCTACTTCACCACCTTTATAATCAATTTGGTTTCCATTTAACCACCTCTCCGTTAACTGAGGTGGTTCTTTGGAAATGTTAGTAATTATAAAGGTGGTTGAATGTAATATTACAATATAAAGGTGGTGGTGTGGAATATGGCCTATTATGCAGGTGGTCATCTGGAATGAACCCTTTATATTATATCTTGTTTTTATAAGAAAACGTAAAAGCCCTTAAAGCATCACCGCATGTTGCAACTTTCAATTTCTTATTCTTCGTATCTTCATCTTCAACCCTGCGTCCGTATAATATTGTCGAACCTTAAGTAACGCAAACACTCGCGTCATGTGCTCTTAATTAATATTATTCCGTTACTCGTATTTAAGTCCTCTAGTACGCATCTCGTCCGAGTGCGTATGTCGCGGACCTGTAAGAAAAAAGTGTTAGAATAATTTATTTATTCTATTTTAGGAACCACATTATATTCGAATAATTGCTATTATTAAAGAAATAATCTTAAAGATTAAAGTGATCAAATATTAGTTAAGATTTGAGTATGATATATTTGGTTATGAGATATTATATGCAGATACCTATGAGATATTTATCAATATTCTTGAGAGACGGATTTGGTAATTATCTCAATTTATGGCTGGTTGTGCACAGCTATAAATATGGGTTATGGTCCCCGGTCTACCGCATTGTTTCCAACTCTCTTGACTCTCACAAGTTAGTTGCACAGGAACATCCGGATAGACTGGAAGCACCAACCCAGGGTTTCATTCAGCACATCAGTTCAAGTTCATCAATGGATTCAGGTATGTAATTCAATTATGTTGTTATGCTTAATGTCACTGATATGGTTAAGATCCTGTTCAGATTATTCCGCTGCGTTTGTGGATCTAACAAAAAGATATGTGACATTTCTATTTGGTACATATTGTTTAATGGAAACAAAGTTGGTCATGACAGTGAGTCGTTGGATGTGCACTACGTGTATTACGAGGTCTGTAACTTATATGCATTCTATACTCGTCAGGCAGTGACTTCTCTGTTATGTCATTCAGATCAAATGACTTCGCTAATCTGGTGCCCTCTCTCATTTGGTGTTTTGAAAATCAGTGTAGACGCTTCCTGGTCGAAACAACCATCTAAAATTAGACTGAGTTGTGTTGTCCATGATGAGAATGGTGTCATTTTGGCTATAAATATGCTAGTCATTGATGGTGTTAAAAACAGTGTTTGGTGATGATGGAAGAATGCTTCTTTTGGGCATTCGCGTTGCGCATAATATATGGGGCAGATTAATGTAGTATTTGAGAGTGATAGCAGTACTAATGTCTATGATGCAGTGATGTTCCGTCCTATTGTCTCAGTTATGGCTAAAAAACGGATGAATGAGACTCATGTTATGTTAAATAAAACAAAGGCTGGTTCATCACTATTATTCATTGAGAGACAAATGCTTTCACTAATCTACTTCCCAAGTATTCCATGCGGGGTTCAGTATTTTGGAGCGACTTGACGTGTTGTCCGATAGTTTTATCTTCTATTTTGTCAAGTTTTCAGTCCTCTTAATCTTTTACTAGTTTTTGTATCAAAAAAACCCAAAACCAGGAAATAGTTCCCTCAAAATCGAAATAATTCTCTAATAAATACTCATTGCATGTCTATTTTCTTTAAAATGGGTAATCAACTCTTATTCATGCATAACATCCACCTCTGAAAGAGTTTAAGATATCTTTTGAAATTATTACAATATGTGTGCATGTTGGAGTCAATTGCAAAGATTGTTGGTAGAAGCAATTTATTGCATGATTGTCACCTGAAACACCTTGATGTTAATGCCAATAGATGTACTTATGAAATGAATGCGGAGCTGTTCATGGAGACTGTAAATCCGGGAGCAACGGTGGAAGAGCGTCGGTACTTTGGGGAACCTCCCCCGGAGCAGGAGTTTATTCCAGATGCGTCGCCGGAGCAGCTTGGGGAGACCTTCAGGTGGCTTTAGCTGCTGATGTCATTTCTGGCGGGAGTGGGTGATAAGGCACTTTTATATGATATTTTATGTCCCTTACACTATGCTTGTTGTATATTTTCTCGTATAAGATTACGCTTTTTGTGTAGTTTTATATTTCAGGGAATAAGTGGAGCACAAGTTGAAACGAGCTAAAAGGCCATACTTTAGAGCATTATACTGGAAAAGGCAGTTTTAACCCTTGTAGTTTTATATTTCAGGGAATAAGTGGAGCATTATACAAGTTGAAACGAACTTTATATGGATGAAAAGCTAACTCAAAGGGCTGCAACTCTCTAGTTTACTTCAACTTCAGATTCGTAATGGAAGATAGTCAAAAACGAGTTGTAAGAAGAAACAGTGCCACTGCAAACTGCAGAATATATTTTATGCGAGATTTTAGGGATAAAGATAGAAATCTAAGATTATCTATTTCCTAGTTGGAACTTAGAAATCTAAGATTATCTATTTCCTAGTTTGAACTTAGGAATCTAAGATTATCTATTTTAGAAATCTAAGATTATCTATTTTAGAAATCTAAGATTATCTCTTTCCTAGTTTGAACTTAGAAACCCTAGATGAAGCATATAAATACAAACTAGAGACATGCAGCCATCATCCGCCTTAGAGGCGAGAGCATGCGTAGAGAGAAGATTTAGAGACGAATTTGAAGAAGGATCGCAGAATTGTCAGGGCAGGACTGAGACGCGCACTGACGACGCGCGCATCAGGCTATAGTGTCTTTACTTGTTTTTTTCATATAAATATTGAGATGAACATGTTCAGCATGTCTAGCTAACTTTCTGAATTCAGTTTAGACTTTAATCTATGAATAATATGTTTTGAGGTTTTATTCTTAATGCATGACCTGTTTAGTATTATTACTCCGAGCAAACTTGCATGATAACTAGTTTAGATACTGAGGCGAAGCCTTTACCCGCAGACCTAATTATAGACTCTATTATCTAACGTTAAACTATCAGAGGTACGTTACAGTGAATGATAGGAGTAGCACTAGAATAGTTAATCACTACCTTTACCAGATTCGTGGTTAATTAGACTAGGTTGGGTAGTAATATCATATAGACCTTTACCGGAATATATGTGTAAGTTATTAAGCCTTTACCGAAGCTTAGCTTGCGTGAACAATCAGTCATAGATCTTTAAAAAACCCGTGATAAACATAGAAGTTCATAGTGATAAATCTAAGCGGAGCTCATCTCTCATTTATAGTTTACACTCGTATTCATTATGTACGCCAGTAGAACTCATGCATCTGTTTTCTTTCTTTTACTTGTTTTAACTTACACAACCCCAATCTTTAGTTGTAGATTAAAGACGACTTCTCACCGTTCCCTATGGATTCGACCCCTGACTTACCTAGACTATACTAAGGAGGAGAGTGACAAATTTGCAGCATTCAACGACGTGCTCGTCAAATTTTGATGCCGTTGCCGGGGAACGCGCTAGAGAAGTTTTCTTTTCCTTTTAGTTGTTATTTACTTTTCTATTTTTTATACAAAAAAATCCAAAAAAATTAGTTACGTTTAACTTAGTTGTAGTTTTTGTTTTGTATGGAAAATAGTGGTGAGAACAGCGTGATTGGCAGACGCATGGACAACACACCAGATGCGCCAGCGCGCAAGGCCAAGAACTTGTTTGCTAGACTGAACCCCGCAGAGTTGGATGCTATCAGAATGGAGGTTCAGAGAGATTTTGAGCAAAAAATGGCCGATGCGGCATTGAGGAATGAGGTCCAGATCCAATATAATGTTGATGCTCGTGCGCCACCACCTGTTGCGTGCGTTTCTGTGCAACCGGTAGTTCGACGCACCATAAAGGAGATGTTCGCTCCTCACACCGACAACCAGCCTTGGTGTAGAGTACTGCCACCAGACAGACACTTCACGCCAGCTTGTGTGCGACCTTACGCACCAGCTGCTTCATACGACCCACTGCACAGACGCGCTAAAGAACCAGCGCAATACAATCAACAACCAAGAAAGTCTCTAGAGGACATAGTCGGTCAGTTGGCAGATACCGTACGCAAGAACGAAGAGCAAAACGACAAGCGTTTCACTCTCATTGAAAATTAGCTGACAAAGATCTCCGCTATCATAATCGAAATAAAGGAGCAAAGGAAAGTAGGAAGAACCTCTTCTCAAAATGGGGTCAATGTAGAGATACTCAGGTCAAACAAAGAGACATCAAGTGCACCAGCTGTCACACGCGCACTGGAAAATGCACAACTGGAGGCGCATTCAGTTGATTCAGCAGATTCGGATGAGGAGATTATTGAAGAGCACGCTGATGATAGGCACATTGGAGCGTTTAATGAATTAATTGTTGCTAATAAGCTTGTACCATCTGATGCGCAGGAACATGTGGTTGCGCTCAAACAACCGATATACCACTCAGATTATGACTGCAAGGGTAAGAGAGAGACTCTGCCCGATATCGCCAAGAGTGGTCTTAAATATGATCAAAAGTCTGATCTGGACGAACCTTTGGAGCTAAACAAGCCAAATCGCGCGCCACTGGTGCGCGAGTACACCATGGATCGAGAAAAGCTCGTGAGCGAGTGCAGACGCGCGCTATGACTCGCGCGACATCAACAGATTCGAATATTTTTATTCCAAACTTTTATTCTGGTTTTGATGTCACTAATTCCCAATTAAGCACTGATTCTAATTATACACTTGAATGTTTGCCATGCAGGAACAAAGCTGATAACAAAATAGGCAAAAATTCAAGTGTGGGGGGAGAACATTGCTGCGCCATAGTCTGCGCAAGGTACTGTCGAGCCAACGACGTTAAACAAAGGCACTTGTCGGGAGGTAACCCGTCACTTTACTTTACACGTTTTAGTTGCATTAGGATTTTTTGTTTTTTAGATAACTTAGTTTTTTGCATGCATACAATTTCCTCCTTTATATTTTTTTGAAACGCGGGGACACGTTTTTATTTAAGTGTGGGGGGATTAGGTAGTTTAGCTTAGGTTAGTTTAGTTTATTTTTTTCATTTTTTTAGCTTAGACTAGCTCACATGTGAAATCTCAAGAGGTAATTGTGCGCAAGAAACAGTGGCGTGACGACTTGTTCGCGTTACTCGCGCATCTGCGTAATTTGTGCATATATGACTTATTTTGATTTTTGGTTAATTTTTTCAAATTTTGTGTGTACTCTTGAGTGGAATAAAGAGGGATGTGGAGTTGATAGAAACTTCCTAGAAAAGCAGTCGACCGAACAAAGCTTGAGGAGCGGTTGTATGGTTATGAGTGGTCGTGGAGGTTGGTATTTTGCGGTCAAAGGAAAAAGAGCAAGCTCAGTCACGCAAGTGCCAAAGGCGAAACCCTAATGGCGTGACGAGACGGGAAAAACAGACCATCTTCGTTGAAGTTAGTTGCTAAAGAAGGGGCGCGCGGTTGCAAACGCGTGGCCTGACTTGCGCGCGATTTATCAGAAGCGAGAGCGGGGCGTTGTTCCATAGCTGCTATTTGAAGGCTATGATTGGGATCGTTCTAGGGAAGAATTAAGATCCGCACCAGAAAAGTGTTCAATTCAAAAGTTAAAGCTCAAAAGGCCGAAACAATGAAAAGAAGAACTTGTGCAATATAATATGTATCAGCTGTCCGAGGAAGAACATAGTGAAGCGTCAAAGACGTAAGCTCAGAAACTCCTAAGAACGCAAATCAAATCAAGTACCAAATAAAGCGAACATGATTAACCATGCAATTGCGAGTCAAGGGGATATTCGGTGACCGGTGCTTAAAAGGGACTATCTCCCAATCATCCGAATTGGAATGCATTCCATGAAAGCGGTAAAACAAGGTTTGAATTAGTTACTAAAATCAATTTAGTGTTGTATAGTCACAATTGCGCAGGTTATGTACATGCTGCGCAGTAAGTCCATTGTCAACGTGTACATTACACAACAGGTAAGGAAGCTGGATTGTTCAGGGACGAACAAGAGTAGGTGTGGGGGATTTGATAAGGCACTTCTATATGATATTTTATGTCCCTTACACTATGCTTGTTTGTATATGTTCTCGTATAAGATTACGTTTTTTGTGTAGTTTTATATTTCAGGGAATAAGTGGAGCACAAGTTGAAAACGAGCTAAAAGGCCATACTTTAGAGCATTATACCGGAAAAGGCAGTTTCAACCCTTGTAGTTTTATATTTCAGGGAATAAGTGGAGCATTATACAAGTTGAAACGAACTTTATATGGATGAAAAGCTAACTCAAAGGGCTACAACTCTTTAGTTTACTTCAACTTCAGATTCGTAATGGAAGATAGTCAAAAACGAGTTGTAAGAAGAAACAGTGCCACTGCAAACTGCAGAATATATTTTATGCGAGATTTTAGGGATAAAGATAGAAATCTAAGATTATCTATTTCCTAGTTGGAACTTAGGAATCTAAGATTATCTATTTTAGAAATCTAAGATTATCTATTTTAGAAATCTAAGATTATCTATTTTAGAAATCTAAGATTATCTATTTTAGAAATCTAAGATTATCTATTTTAGAAATCTAAGATTATCTATTTTAGAAATCTAAGATTATCTCTTTCCTAGTTTGAACTTAGAAACCCTAGATGAAGCATATAAATATAGAACTAGAGACATGCAGCCATCATCCGCCCTAGAGGCGAGAGCATGCGTAGAGAGACGATTTAGAGACGAATTTGAAGAAGGATCGCAGAATTGTCGGGGCAGGATTTGAGACGCGCACTGACGACGCGCGCATCAGGCTATAGTGTCTTTACTTGTTTTTTTCATATAAATATTGAGATGAACAAGTTCAGCATGTCTAGCTAACTTTCTGAATTCAGTTTAGACTTTAATCTATGAATAATATGTTTTGATGTTTTATTCTTAATGCATGACCTGTTAGTATTATTACTCCGAGCAAACTTGCATGATAACTAGTTTAGATAGTGAGGCGAAGCCTTTACCCGCAGACCTAATTATAGACTCTATTATCTAACGTTAAACTATCAGAGGTACGTTACAGTGAATGATAGGAGTAGCACTAGAATAGTTTATCACTACCTTTACGGGATTCGTGGTTAATTAGACTAGGTTAGGTAGTAATATCATATAGACCTTTACCGGAATATATGTGTAAGTTATTAAGCCTTTATCGGACCTTAGCTTGCGTGAACAATCAGTCATAGATCTTTAGAAAACCCGTGATAAACATAGAAGTTCATAGTGATAAGTCTAAGCTGAGCTCATCTCTCATTTATAGTTTACACTCGTATTCATTATGTGCGCCAGTAGAACTCACACATCTGATTTCTTTCTTTTACTTGTTTTAACTTACACAACCCCAATCTTTAGTTGTAGATTAAAGAAGACTTCTCACCGTTCCCTGTGGATTCCACCCCTGACTTACCTAGACTATACTAAGGAGGAGAGGGACACCTGTTGCGTCGGATTATCAAAATAATCATTACAATCGTAATCTTCTTGCTTTGCCTGAGTTGGAAAACACTTTGGTGAGAGGTAGTATTTAGCGACACGTGGAGAGCATGCAGGTCGGTTTTGAGGATAATCGTGATATGGGTCTTGATAATGGGTCAAATGAGTTGGTCTTATCTAAATTTAGGCTTCCGGTTCGGTCCGATTTACTGTTGGAGGAAGGGTGTCAGACTGGAATTTGGTCAAATCTGGCTATCAAGAAGCGTAAAGTCTCATGGTGCCCTAGTACTGATGATTTCCCAGATAGGTCAAGACATTTAGGGAAGGAAGTTGTTCAGGAATTGGAGTCCCAAGCGGATATTACTCATTTCGAACAGGTCGGTGATGATTGGGGTATCAGAGTTTCTTTTGTCAATCACCATGTTGAAGGGGATGTTAATACTCAGTTTCGAAGGGGTCAGTTCCAACCTGATGATCTTCCGCGTCCAAGGGTTTTCCCAGCTTCTGGGATCCAGATCAGAGAATTGGGTGAGAATTGTGGGGTGGTACAAGATGAGTCCAGTTCTTCTTCCACTCCTTTTAATCCGGCAGGGGCTATTGTCAAACCTAATGTTTGTTTGCAAGGTCAATCAAGTAATAGGAATGGTGGTTCAGATGAGAGTAGTAATCGAATCTTCGTATCGGCAGAGGCTGGTGACCAGCACTGCCGTTCATCATGAATGCTCTTTGCTGGAATTGTCGCGGTTTGGGGAATCCGCGTGCAATTCGTAGTTTGGCAGACGTTGTGACGTCTTGCAATCCCCAGGTGATTGGACTTCTTGAAACAAAGGTCAATCACACAAAAACAGAAGTTGTTCGTTGTCGTTTAGGTTTTCATGGATGCTTTACTGTGGATAGTAGAGGTAAGTCAGGAGGTTTGGCGCTGTTTTGGAAACAAGGTATTGAGTTGGAGGTTTATAATTTTTCTTCATATCATATCTCGTGCATTATTTCTCTTGATGATTATAAATTTCATCTCACTGTGTTTTATGGTCATCCTGCGGCTAATAAAAGAAAGTTGAGTTGGAACCTTCTGAGACGGTTATTTCGGATTCATGATTGTCCTTGGGTGGTAATGGGAGATTTTAATGAAGTTCTTAAATTTAATGAAATCTCTCGTTATACTCCTAGTCGTTTGCGTCAAATTGATGAATTCTAGAAAGCTGTAAGGATTGTGGTTTATATGGTATTGGCTTCTCAGGTTTCAAATTTACATATTCAAATAAAAGAAAAGAGGCCGCGGAATTCAAAGCTCGGTTAGATAGAGTGTTGGTTAATAGCTCTTTTTTGGAGATCGGCTGGAAGTATCAGGTTAGCCATGAATTTGCTTACACTTCAAATTTGAACAGAGTTGTTAAGCATTTTAAATTTGAGGCTATGTGGCTGCAAAAACCGGCCTGTGGAGAAATTGTTGATAAAGCTTGGTCTTATAATGATGCAAGAGGTGTTTCTCTGTTTGATAAGTTGAATACTGTGGGGAAGGAATTAGACAATTGGAATAAGAAGGAAATTGGCTCTAAGCGTAATAATATTGCTAGATTGAAGAGTGAAATTCAAGTGTGTAGGTCTAAAGGCAGAACAAACTCTATTGATTTGCAAGAGAATCTTTTGGTTAAAGAGTTGGATGATTGGAAACTGATGGAGGAAGTGCTCTGGAAGCAGAGATCTCGAGTGAATTGGATGATGTTTGGTGATAAAAACACGAGATTATTTCACTCAAAAGCAATTGCGAGGTTTCGGTCTAACACAATACATAAGCTCAAAAACAATGCGGGTGAGTTTGTTGACTGTCATTTGGAATTCGAGAATATTGCTACTGCATATTTTCATAATCTTTTTACATCTAGTGTTGATGAGAGGGTTATTAATTGGAGTGAGTATTTGAGTAATATTCCTCAGATTCTGTGAGCAGCATAGGCAATTTCTTGATGCAGATTATACTAAATTGGATATCAAGGAGGCTCTCTTTCAGATGGACTCGTGGAAAGCGCCAGGGGTCGATGTTTTTCCACCTATGTTTTTTCAGAAATTTTGGAATTCTATTAGGGTGGAATTTGTTAACTGTGCTTTAGGCTTTCTTAATTCTGGCTCCTGGGATATGAGATATAATGAAACGTTGCTGGTTTTAGTGCCTAAACTAAAAGGAGCTTGTTCGGTGCAGGATTTCCGTCCAATCAGCTTATGTGGAGTTTTGTCTAAGGTCATTGCCAAAGCTATTGTTAACCGTCTGCAAGGTATCTTATCTAACATTGTTTCTTATGAGCAGTCAGCTTTTGTTAATGATAGATTGATTACAGATAATTTTATTATTGCCTATGAGCTGAGTCATTTTATTACAAAGAAGTCCCATTCTAGATCTCGCTTTGCATATTTGAAATTAGATATGTCAAAGGCGTATGATAGAATTGAGTGGTGCTTTCTTGAAAGAATTTTACTCAAAATGGGGTTCAGTAATCAATGGATGAGTAGGGTTATGATGCTCATTAGATTAGTTAGATATCGTATCCGGATCAATGGTTTTACTATAGATTTGGTTACCCCTGGTAGAGGCCTTAGACAGGGTGACCCTGTGTCTCCATATTTATTTATTCATTATGTTGAGTGGTTAAGTTATGAGTTTCGGCTAAGATTTGTCAGAAACGACTGAATGGCATCCAAATTTGTAGAAATGCTCCAACATTTTCTCACCTGTTTTTTGTAGATGATAGTATTCTGTTTTGTAAAGTTGATAAGGATTCAGCTGGGTGCATTAAAGATATCTTTAAGAGGTGTGAGTCTGTTTCTGGGCAAGTGGTTAATTTTGATAAGTCTAATGTAGTTTTTAGTAGAAATTGCCACCCAGAAATGATGGAAAGTTTTGAGACTACTTTAGGCGTTAGAAGGAATAGATGCATTTCTAAATATTTAGGTTTCCCTCTTTCTTTGAGCAGAAATAGATCTTCAAATTTCATGGAATATGCTGATCGGTTGTGGGGGAAAATCAATCAGTGGTCTAATAGTAAGTTGTCCATGGGGGAAAGAGGTTTTGATTAAATCTGTTTTGCTGGCTCTTCCTCAATATGTTATGTCTTGTTTCCTTCTTCCGGATAAGGTATTAAATTGTAAGATGAAATATATTAGATCATTTTGGTGGGGAAGCCCGAATAATCCTAGGTCAGTCCATTGGGTGAAGAAACAGATTCTGTGCTTGGCTAAAGATGATGGGGGTTTAAACTTTAGAGACTTGAAAATAGTCAAACTAGCATTGGTTACTAAACAAATTTCTTGAATTTTGATGAACCCTGAATTGCTTGTCTCTAGACTTCTTAAGGCTAAGTATTTTAAGAATTCTGACTTACTTGTGGCTCCGGTTGGTTACAGGCCAACTCCTATCTGGAGGGGAATGTGCAAGGTTGCAGGTTTGGTTAGAGAGGGCTTTGATTTTGATAATCAGGAAGGAAGATTTATATGGAAAGATTCCTATAATGGATGTGCTACTGTTAAATCAGCTTATGGGTACCTGAGAGGTAAGTTGAATTCACCAAGCATTTCTGCTCCAAGTTGTTCTGATTCTAGACCAGTTATGCTTTTCTGGAAAAGGTTTTGGAAAATCAATCTTCCCCCGAAAATTAAGCTATTTGGGTGGCGGTTGTTTCATAATGGGATTCCTATTGCTAAATCGTTGTTATACCGCAATATTAATGTGAATCCAAACTGTAAGCTTTGTGGGTTTGGTTTGGAAGACTTTTGTCATCTTTTTCTGGATTGTTGGTGGTCTTTGTGTATTTGGAGCAAGCTAGGTGTCAATGATGAGCTTTTTCATCAAAAATACTCTTGTGGTGCTGACTGGTTGTTTGCTTGCTTTAAGCAACTTGATCCAGAATCGTTTTCGCTTGTCATTGTTGCTGCATGGTTCATTTGTTATTATAGGAATAGAGTTTGGCATGACAAAAAGTCGATGGACCCTTCTGCTGCTTTCTTGAAAATTAAGAATGTGGTTAACATGTATAAGGGTGGTCAACTGATGTCTCTCTTCAATGTTTCTTTCCAGGCTAATTCGTTGTGTTGGATTCCGCCTCAAGCTGGGAAGGTTAAAATCAATGTGGATGCGGCCTTTTGTTGTCAAACTAGAACTGCTGGTATAGCTAGAGACTGGAGTGGCTCTGTTTTGGGTGTATATATGAAAGTCATTCAGGGAATAAGCGACCCCTTTAATGCAGAAGGGCAAGCGGTGTTTTTAGGGTTGTGTATGGGGGAGGATCTTAATTTAGAAGAAATCTTTATTGAAACTGACTGTGTTAATGTTTATGATTGTATTATGGTTGGAGGTCAGTCTATGAAGGTTGTCGGTAACTGGTTCTCTGATTCTAAGCATATGTTATGTTCTCGAGATAAATGGTGCCTTGTTGCTATCCGCCGAGAGGCTAATGCTGTTGTAGATTTTATTGCAAGAAAGTCTATATCTGATGATCTGTCTAGTAGCAACCTTTTATGCTGTCCACGGTTTGTGGGATCTGCTATTAGGGTGTAAAGTCCTCTTGTGTATACTCTTTGTTATAAAAAATTTTTTGCAAAGATTGTTTTATTTATGGGTAGATTTCATGTTTTTGTTTGTTTAGGGGTTGTTTTCTAAATATCAAAACATATAAATACTTCATTGTAATGAGTTTCGCGCTTGTAGAAACTTCAATCTCAGTCTGCCGGAGCTGCTCATCGAAGATCGCGGGAATTCGCTCTGCGTTGGTTTAGGGCACAATTAATTTGGGGTAAAATTCAACCTGTATTGATTAGCGAGAAATTCATTGAAGTATTTATGTATTTTGATATTTACAAAACAACCCCTAAACACACAAACACATGAAATCTACGCCGTAAATAAAACAATCTTTACAATCAACTCCAACAGTGCATAACTACCGCCAATTCGACCATATGTCATGAGCTGAACCTGCACCAGACAGCTGGCAGTTAGTTACACAGCTGGCGGAAACAGTTAAAGATTGTAACTGATTGTAGGATTGATGTATAAATAGGAAAATGTGCATAGAATTGAGATATCACAATTGTAAACCTAAACACTGTACCCTTTTGGCGCATTGCCGAATTGAATAGAATAGTTTTCCGAGTCTTTGATTCCTGCAGCTGAGTCATTGAACGTTGTCGGTGTGTTGAATTCTCCGGCGAGTGCCCTAGAATCATCACAAGTGGTATCACCCATTCGATCCATCTTCCGCGCCCTTGAGCGATCATCATCTTGGTTGGGAGAATCTGGCGCGTTGGACAGTAGCAAAACTGGCGGACCAGATGGAGGAGCGTCTGGGATTTCTGGAACAAAGAATGCAAGATCAACATACGCTTCAACAACAACAGCAACAACAGATGGCGGAATTGAATGATCGATTACGAGAATTGCTCACAAGGTTACCTGTCCATCAAGATCGGCATCAGGACCAAGTGAGGAATCCCGATCATCAAGCTAGAGGTGTGGATCCGCCTAACGAAGGTAATCTAATACACCGCCCTTTAAACTTCGCGCCTAAAGTAGAATTCCCTGTTTTTGATGGATCAAATCCAAGAATGTGGATCAGGAAGTGCAAGAAGTATTTTGATCTGTGTAGAATAGCAGATAATCAGAAATTGAATCTTGCGTCACTTTACATGACGGGCAAAGCAGAATTATGGATGACCAGTTACATGAGCATGAGACCTAACATAGAATGGGACGATTTTGTACTGGATTTATGTGCCAGATTTCATGATAACTTGCACAGCAATGTGGTCGAGGAATTTAACAAGTTATCACAGAAGGATACCTTGGAGAATTATTTGGATGCATTCGAGAACCTAAGGGGCTTGATGTTGCAGCGTACCCCACTTTTACCCGACTCTTACTTTCTGGATAGCTTCATTGGTGGTTTAAGTCCTACAGTAAAGCCATTTGTGAGAGCTTTGAAGCCAGAAACTATTGCTGATGCTATTCACTTAGCAAGATGTCAGGAGGAGACATTAAATGCTACAAAGAAGCAACCTGATAAGTCAGCATTCAGAACAAACAGCAATCAGACCTGGTCTAAAGGCAGTACTTCCAGCAGCAACACTAAGTTTGTTCAACCTTTTTTGAATCCTGACAAGCAAAAAGGAGAAGAGGGCAGTAAGTTCAAAAAGCTAACTCCTGCTGAATATGATGACAAAAGAAGAAGAAACCTTTGTTTCACATGTGATGAACCTTACACCCCTGGCCACAGGTGTAAGGGCAAGCTTTATAATATTGTTCTAGTTCCTTTGGAGAATGAAGAAGTGACAGATGACATTCAAAATGAGAACGAGGAGCCTATAAATCAAGTACTAGAGACCAGTTTCAACCAGAGTGATTATGTGAATGATCATCCAGTTATTTCTTTAAATGCTATCTCGGGTCATCAGTCATTTCAGACAATGAGAATACATGGCAGGACAAAGAATAACACAGTACACATATTGGTTGACTCAGGTAGTACTCATAATTTCATAGATGAGAATACTGCTACCAAACTTGGATGCAAGGTTACCACTACTTATCCCTGGGAAATTTCTGTAGCTAATGGGGATAAACTGATAACTACCAAGGTTTGTAAGAACTTTCAATGTACCTTACATGGAGTGCTTTTTCAGATGGATGCCATGATTGTTCCATTGGGTGGCTGTGAAATGGTATTAGGAATCCAATGGCTAGCATCCTTAGGACCTATTATATGGGATTTCTCCAAGTTAAGGATGGAATTCATGTATGCAGGAAAGAAAGTAGTTCTCAGAGGGGTGTCAAATGGAAATCTACACTGGATTTCAGGAAAAACCTTAAATGAAAACCTCAGCAAAGGTTCAACTAGCTATGGGCAGTTATTTGCTATTAAAGTACAAACTTCTGATCCAAATCCACAGTTAACAGAAAAGAAAATACCTGACATATTGCAATCTGTGTTGAAGGAATTTGAGGACATCTTTGCTGAACCCTCCAAATTGCCTCCACGCAGGGAGCAAGACCACAGAATCCATTTAATACCTGGAGCAACACCAGTAAATGTCAGACCTTACAGGTATCCTGTGATTCAAAAAGAAGCTATTGAGAAAATTACTAAGGAGATGTTAGAAGCTGGGGTGGCCAGAATTAGCCACAGTCCCTTTTCATCTCCTATTGTAATGGTAAAGAAAAAAGATGGCTCATGGAGATTTTGCGTGGATTACAGAGAATTAAACAAGTTAACTGTGAAGGATAAATTTCCCATACCAGTGATTGATGAACTACTTGATGAGCTTCATGGATCCAGTATTTTTAGCAAGATTGACTTGAGATCAGGTTACTGGCAGATCAGAATGCATCCTGATGACATTGAAAAAACAGCTTTCAGAACCCATGAAGGCCATTATGAATTTGTGGTAATGCCATTTGGACTTACCAATGCTCCTTCTACATTTCAAAGCCTGATGAACTCAATTTTCAAGGTACATCTAAGAAAATTTATACTTGTTTTCTTTGATGATATTCTTGTATATAGTAAAGATGTTATTACTCATGCAACTCACCTGAAGCTAGCTTTATCTATTCTAAGAGAACACAAGCTTTTAGCAAAATTTAGCAAGTGTTCTTTTGGAGTTGAGCAAGTGGATTACCTGGGGCATATTATATCTTCTGAAGGAGTGGCCACTGACCCAAATAAGATCAAAGCAATGGTTGAATGGCCTGTACCAACCACTGTCAAGGAGTTAAGGGGTTTTCTTGGTCTTACTGGCTACTACAGGAAATTTATCAAAGGCTATGGAATTATCAGCAGGCCATTGACTGATCTATTGAAGAAAAATGCATTCATTTGGTCAAAGGAAGCTACCCTAGCATTTGAAAAATTAAAAGCACTCATGAGTACTGCTCCTGTCCTTGCATTACCTGATTTCAGTTTACCTTTTGAAGTTGAAACTGATGCTTCAGATATTGGTATTGGTGCTGTCCTTGCTCAAAATAACCATCCTATTTCCTTCATCAGCAAAGGGTTATCTGAGAAGCATAAAGCCCTTTCTACTTATGATAAGGAATTACTAGCTGTTATTTTAGCTGTGGAAAAATGGAAACCATACCTGACTGGTAGACATTTTATCATTAAGACTGATCATTTCAGTCTCAAATACATGCTTAACCAGAAGATTACCACACCTTTCCAGAGCAAATGCCTTCCTAAGCTATTTGGTCTGGATTTTGAAATTCTGTACAGGCAAGGAAAGGAAAATACTGTAGCAGATGCTTTATCAAGAGTGCAAGGAGCTGAAATGAATACTATTCTGATTTCTCAACTGAGATCTGATTTGTTGGAAAGAATTAAAAAGAGCTGGTCTTTACCTGATATTGTTCCTGTGGTGGAACGAGCAAAGGAGAGCAATAATTGCAGTGATAAGTACCAGTGGGTGAATGGGTGCTTATTAAGGAAAAAGAAACTTGTGGTGGGTACTGATGCTGCCCTAAGGCAAGACCTTTGTTCCTTATGCCATAACTCCAGCTTGGGAGGTCACTCTGGAGCTCAGGCAACGTACAAGAGGCTAGCTGCAATGCTATACTGGAAGAACATGAAAAAAGATGTTAGAAACTGGGTCAAACAATGTCAAACTTGTCAGCAGTGCAAACCTATACTAAAGCCTCCAGCTGGCCTACTACAACCCTTGCCTATACTTGACAATATATGGTGTGACATATCAATGGACTTTGTGGAAGGACTACCTAGATCAAAAGGAAAGGACACAATATTGGTGATAGTGGACAGATTGAGCAAATATGCTCACTTTGTTTTACTAACACACCCTTTCAAAGCCTCTGATGTAGCCCAGGCATACTTTGATCAGGTATTCAAGCTACATGGCAATCCTAAGACAATTTTGACAGATAGAGGTCAACTATTCCTAAGTCAATTTTGGCAAGAGATGTTTAGACTGCAAGGTGTAGAATTGCTACTCACTTCTGCCTATCATCCTCAAACTGATGGCCAGACAGAAGTGGTTAATAAATGTTTAGAGACCTACTTGAGATGTATGTCGGGAGAGAGACCCAAGGAGTGGAGCAAATGGGTACCTGTTGCTGAGTGGTGGTATAACACCAACTTTCACACTTCCATTGGCACTACACCATATGAAGTTGTGTATGGGCAGCCACCATAGCTCCATGTTCCTTATGTTTTGGGAGATAGTCCAGTGGCAGCAGTTGACAGGAGCCTACATGCCAGAGAAGAATGTATAAGCATGCTGAAATTTCATATGAAAAGGGCTCAAGACAGGATGAAGAACCAGAGTGACAGACATAGAACTGATATGCAATTTGAGGTGGGAGATTTTAGTCTATGTGAAACTCCAACCTTACAGGCAAAAATCAGTGGCAATAAGAACTAATCAAAAACTGGCTGCTAAGTATTTTGGACCATTTCCAGTGGTTGAGAGAGTGGGAGCAGTAGCTTACAAGTTAGAGCTACCTCAGCACTCGAAGATTCATCCAGTGTTTCACATATCCCAATTGAAGAAACACTTTGGCCCTCCACCATTGACTAGCTCATTACCAGCATTGGATGATAACCTACAAATCAGAGCTGAACCTGTTGCCATTTTGGAGAGGAAGTTAGCAAAAAGAAACAATGAACCTGCTGTATATTTCTTAGTCCAATGGTCAACAGGAACTAGTGAGGATGCTACCTGGGAGCTAGCTGAAGATTTCAGCAGAAGATTTCCTGATTTCAACACTGGAGCTTGAGGACAAGCTTGATTTTGAGGAGGAGGCCCTGGCAGTGGCAGCACCTGAAGCTTGAGGACAAGCTTGTTCTGAGAGGGATGGATTGTCATGAGCTGAACCTGCACCAGACAGCTGGAAGTTAGTTACACAGCTGGCGGAAACAGTTAAAGATTGTAACTGATTGTAGGATTGATGTATAAATAGGAAAATGTGCATAGAATTGAGATATCACAATTGTAAACCTAAACACTGTACCCTTTTGGCGCATTGCCGAATTGAATAGAATAGTTGTCCGAGTCTTTGATTCCTGCAGCTGAGTCATTGAACGTTGTCGGTGTGTTGAATTCTCCGGCGAGTGCTTTAGAATCATCACACCATAAAACAATGCGCTCTAATTAATCATAGTCCACTATCATCAACTTCTAATATGTGCATGACAAGCCACTAAACTTATAAAATTGTCGATGTCATATGTGAAGACATGGTCGCGTTTGTCTTCAAAATTGTAAATAGAAAACTTATAAAGTTGTCGAGTAATTGTGTTGAGTTTCAAAAACGCCTACATTGCTTGTACGGTCGGTGGTATTTGAAGCATTGTACGTGTTTTGAATGTCAGACAGGTTTAGTGACTAAAAATTGAGTACATGCTTAAAATAGACAAGTCAGAAGACTAAATTTAAATATCAACAAAAGAGAACCACAAAAATTATAACCGTTCTCAAAAAGGCATGCAGTGCCTGGAGCATATAAATGAATTGCAAAGAAAGAACATTGAAAAAAGACAGAGAAGATTTATTAAAAACATGAAGAAGCAGCAGCTTTACAACAAGCCCAATGTGTTGCTAGTTGCATCCTTTGTCTCTACCCTTTTCTTTGCTGTTCAGGCTGATGCCTCATGGTTCTCTAAATTCAACCCATTATCGCGTCTTCAAATGCAGACAACCACCACTTTCGACAATCTCCTTCAGCCACCCTCCCAAGCCCCGTCCCCTTCACCGCATTATGTCGCTGCTCCGTCCCCATCTCCAACCCCTGCCCAAGCCACTGCTAATTCACCACAAGCAGCAACATTCTCCTCCTCACCAGCTAATGCACCAGCCTCTGCACCTCAAGCATCCTCATCTCAGACAGCAGCAACCACCCCTGTTTCACCGGACGATCCTGCACTTGGTGATATTTGTGACAAGACTGATTATCCGGAGTTGTGTCGTACTTCTGTTGTCCCTTTCCTCCATAACAAACTCATCGACAGATTCTCAATCCTTAAATTGAGCATCGAAGCATGCGTAAATCACACCCAGGCAGCTATACAGAAGGCCTCAGAGCTAGCTGCTAGTAGCCCTGACAATACGGAAATCATACAAGTTTGTCAAGAAAGCTACGCGACCGCAGTGGATGCGCTCCAGGAATCAGCCTTGGCACTTGCATCGCATGACTTGGGAACATTCAGAACCAAAATGAGCTCGGTCATCACCAGCATTGGTACTTGTGATGAGACGTATGGTGAAGATCCGGAAATGGAGTCCTCTTCCCCCTTGACTGCAATAGACCAGACTATTACGCGTCTCGCTAGCAATATTCTTGCCATTGGCGAACGCGTCCAGTGAATTTCTTGTTACTAATATTATGTATAAAGCATCCCCATAAATTAAAGGCACTTTAGCGGATCATTCTGTATTCTACCATTTTGTACACTATGATCCAAATCAACCACAATTTTGTCGAGTTATATAAATACAAACATCAACCTGTTTTGTAAATGATTTCTTAGCAGTCTCATTATGTAGAAAAAGTAGATTGCAAAAAAAACAAGATTCAGTTTAAGAGTTCCCATGAGGGTAACAAATACATAAGTGCAAATAATGTCTGAAACTGAATTTTAAAAAAAAGTACTGCTGACCATAAAGAGCAATCCAGTTCGGAAAACTCATGTAATGGAGCTTCTCCTTCAAGCTCTTCTCGTGACGCCAATTAAAATGCAATTATCATACGAGGTACACAAATATTTATAATTGCTGCTTCAGGTTGGGGAGTTTTTCCAATTCTTTAAGCAGCCAGTCTTTTGATTCATGGCATATTATAATACTACATTTGAATAAAATTGACTCTAGCATTGGGCAGCATTTGAGAAAAGTTGAAATCAACTTAACTTCACAATCCGAACCGCGCAACCCATCAAAATTTAGTATTGAAAGACTGCTTAAACATCCACATTGACATTTGTTGGAAATTATGTATTTCGTTGAGTGAAGAAAGACAAAGTTTGGGTGCGTTCCAATATTAAAATGGGCCAAATGGGCCACCACCGGAGCCAATTCGGGTTCGATTCCTAATGGGGACAGGACAGGGGTTCTGCGGGGTAGGAGCTTGTCCATTCCTTGACCAATTTTTAAAAAACAAAAAAAAATTAAAATCCTTGCAAGATTATGTAAGATTTAATATTCATACGTCAATATCTAAATATTAGTAGATTTAAATACATGCATGGGACATATTATTTAAACCATTAGTATTTCAAGTGTCTAATTATTTGAGTTATGTTGGGCCCAAATATTTGATCGGCTAAACAGTATGACTTAGTCATATTAACACATTTTGCAGTTAAGCAGAAAAGGAACCGATCAAAGAGTTGGCGGTTTGGGAAGATCGGTGATATGAATGCAAACAATGTTAGTTTACTGATTGAAGAGTAATGCTGTTTTGAGATCCTTACTGTTGGGTGAGATCCTGAGACCCCCATCATGGCCGTTGATTGTGTTTGTTTTTGGAGTTCAGATTGTGCCACGTGGAGGTGAGAGAAATTCGAAAAATCGGAGGTGAGAGAAATTGTTGTTTTTGTTCTCTCACCTCCACGTGGCACAATCTGGATTCCAAAAGCAAACTCAATCAACGGCCATGATGGGGTCTCAGCAGGAGTGTCCAAACGGCCCGCCGGCCCGAAAACCCGGTAAAAGCCCGGTGGCCCGGCCCGGTAAAAGCTCGCCCGGCCCGTTAGCCGGCCCGATGGTGGCCCGAGCCCGATGACTTAGGGCCGGGCTCGGGCTTGTCCTTTCAAGCCCGCTCGGCCCGAACAAAAGCCCGAAAAAAAAACGTTCATAAAACTATATGATTTATAAATATTGGTGTCGAATTCGTATAATTAAAAATATATATTGTTTGATTTTGAGTACGACAACATACAATAATATATGTATATTAGATAATCAAGTCTAGTTTTAACTTAAATGAAAGATATGACTATAATAAAAATTAACTTGAAATATTAATTCTAATACATGCCAATTTTTTTAATTTTCAAAATAATATAAAATGAGGTATATGTTTAATGTGTAATTAAATAAAAATACTAGATATGTGTAAACAATATTTTAGATGTGTCAATTATGGCTTTAAAATAACTTTCACCTCGAAATCTTGTTTTTAAAAAATTATGCGGTATAATGAATTATTAAAAATATTTTAAAATGATATAAATATTAAAAATTTATTTATTTAGTTTTTGAAAAGTCCGTAAAAAGTCCGATCCAGCCCGGTCAAACCCTAAGTCAACGGGCTTTTCAAAGCCCACGGGCTTTTGAATTTTCGGGAAGCCCGGCCCGGCCCGAATTTTTTCCGATTTTTAGGGCCCGGGCTTGACATTTTAGGCCGGCTCGGCTCGATGGACACTCCTAGGTCTCAGGGTCTCACCCCATAGTAAGGGTCTCAAAAGAGCATTTCTCACTGACTGAATATCATCATAGTATAAATACAAATGTAATACGGATCTTATGAATAATCTGAGAAATTAATGAAAATACTTCATCTTCTTCTTCCTTATCTCCGACTCTCTTTTCCGGCGTCTTCTCCGATCTTCCTTTATCTTTTTCTCTTCACTCTCCGATTCTTATCAACTGGTGTTTTCATTCTTCTACCAATTTCATCTCAATTTCGTCAATCTTTCAATGGCAATCGATGCATGTCCATTTGTGCGATGCGAGGATTTTCTCGATCATACAAATGAAAAACTGGATCAAATTTCCTTTGATTTGGCTCGAATCGCTACCTCGACTCGATGTCGCAGATGATTCAAGCAAATTAGATAAGGTTAGAGAACTTAAGAAATCCGTTGGTGAACAAGCCGATTACGATGAACTCAGGAATTTCTAAAGTTTCGGTACCGGATGTTAAAAATTCAACCATCGCTTCCAAGGTCGGTATTGGTTGTGATGAATATCAATTGGCTTAAATCAACATAGCTGAGGATTCGGGACTCGGAAGGTTAAGTAAGTTCTGATTTGATTCTCCCTGCAACTTCAGTTTCAGTAGACAAAGAGGTTAAGGTTGCTTAGAAAACAGTTTAATGTTGAACGAGGATACTCAAAATTCTGATGCTAAACGCCTTGTGCTGGTTTGAAACTGTTTCATTGATTTTCTCATACCAACTGTTCGACATATTATCTATGTGAGATTGGATTTCGTGTTACCACCTGCGAAACCTCCGGATAGTGTCTTCGATGTACTAAAATTAATGGATTCTCGTACCAAGACAAATGGAGAGGCCAGTGAAAGTTTTGAGGACTCTTACTCAATTTTGTCATGTCTTGCTATATCAGAAGCTCAGGGTGTTGGCAGGGTTGCATTACAAGGTTTCAACTCTTTTCTGCTACATAAATGGAAATTACAATCGACAAAGTTATGGAGTATGAATTCATTGTCAGAGTTTAAGATAAGTGGTGTAGTTTTGTCAGGCTGAGGGGGAACAGACATCTAGTGTCCTGAATCAATTTTGTGCAAGGTTTTTTGTTAGAAAGGGGGTGAGGATCTGAGAAATGGAGATGAGGAAATGAGGAGTAGATGAGATAACAGAGGAATTGATCATAAACTTTTCTCCTTTTTATTATCTCAGTACATTGTCTTATATAGAAAACTTGCTGACAATTTCTAACAAACTTTTTGTCCTCTTGCGCCTAGTCAGCATTCTCTGGCACATTCCAGAATGCTAGGTAGTATATTCTTTTAGTTTATTGGGCTTTGTCACCTTCCTTTTTGGTCTTGCATTCTCAGGCTCCATTAGGGCATCATTTGGAATTCCTTGAATTCCCGTAACATTTCTCCCCTCATCAAAAATCACCTTTTCCTCAAGGTGAAGTGATGGAAATGATTTGAGGAACGAGTCAGCTGTTTCCCATGTGGCCTCAGTGGTCGGCTGAAATTGCCACTGAATCAATAGTTGTGGAGTGAACTTCCCTTGTACCAGTATGTTTCGAAATCCGATGACCTTGTCTGGTAAGTAGAGGGGATGATCATGGTAGAAGGCTACTGGTAATGGCATCGGTTGCGTTCGGTTATCACCCTTACATTGTTTCAAAAGAGAAACATGAAAAACGTTATGAATCTTGCAACCTGGCGAAAGTTTAAGACGATATGCTACCGAACCAATCCGTTTTGTTATTTGGAAGGGACCGTAGAAACGCTTTGCTAATTTAAACCCAGAGCGGCGATGAACTGAAGACTGACGATACGGTTGGAGTTTTAAGAAAATCCAATCATCCACTGCGAATTGCTTGTCCACCCGATGTTTGTCAGCAGCTTGCTTCATTCGGTGTTGGGCACGACGGATGTTCTCCTTCAATTGCTTAAGCAGAGTAGTACGGTCTTGTAAACAATTATCAACTGCTGCTATTTGTGATGAGCCCGGAACGTAGTCTATGATGGTAGGTGGTGTACGTCCATAAACAGCTTCGAATGGAGTCATTTGGATTGCTGAATGCCACGAAGTGTTATAGCTCCATTGAGCCCAAGGTAGATAATTAATCCAGTCAGTTCCAGAATCAGATACAAAACAACGTAGGTAATCCTCTAGGCAACGATTTAAAACCTCAGTTTGACCATCCGTTTGAGGATGGTAAGCTGTACTGGTGGCTAGAAAAGTACCCTGCAGCCTAAAAAGCTCCTGCCAAAAAGCTGACATGAATAAAGCATCCCGGTCCGAAACTATGATTTTAGGTTGTCCGTGAAGACGGTAGATCTCACGAACAAAGATTGAAGCAAGGCTGGTCGCCGAATAGTTACTAGGCAAGGCAATGAAATGACCATATTTGGAAAGACGATCGACAATAACCCAAATCGCAGTTTTACCTCCTGAGGATGGGAAATGAGTTATGAAATCCATAGAAATTGATTCCCAAATGCGATCAGGAATAGGCAATGGCTGTAAGAGACCCTGTGGAGCAGTCGTGGGTGATTTAGCTTGCTGACAAACAAAGCAAGCAGCAATATACGCCGCTACGTCTTTACGGAGACTCGGCCAAAAGAAATTTGCAGCAATGCGAGCGATAGTTCGTTGGATTCCGGCGTGACCTCCAGTTGGTGTGTCGTGAAACTCATGTATGATTAAGGGTTGCAATGCTGAATTTGGTGGTATGAAAAGACGATTCTTAAAAAGGATCAACCCATCTCGAAGAGAATAATCAGGATAGTCTTCTGGTGTGGTATTTATTGCTTGATAAAGGTCTTGTGTTGCTGCATTTGAAGAGATGAATACTCGGAGTGCCTGCAGAATTCCCAAAGTTGGGGACGACATCATATTCAACTGCAGGGTATCCTCTGGAATATGAGATAATGCATCTGCCGGTCCATTATCCCTACCCGATTGGTAAATTACCTCAAAGTCATAACCAAGTAATTTAGAAATCCATTTTTGTTGTTCCAGAGTTTGAATAGTCTGAGTGAGGAGCGCTTTGAGTGGTTGATGATCCGTTTTGACAATAAACTTTGATCCTAGCAAGTATTGGCGCCACTTGAGAATTGCTTGAACAACAGCGCAAAGTTCCCGATTGTAGGCTGAAGTAGTACGAAGACGAACAGGAAGCAGTCTACTGAAATATGCAATTGGTCTATTATTTTGTGACAAAATAGCCCCTATTCCAATACCCGAAGTATCCGTTTCAACCACAAACTGTTTTGTGAAATCTGGTAACACCAGCAATGGTGTGGATGTCAAGGCCGTCTTAAGAGTTTGTACTGCTGAAGTTGCTGTCTCTGACCACAAAAATGCATCTTTTTGTAAGAGTTGCGTAAGTGGAGCAATGAGAGCAGCATAATTTTTGACAAATCGACGATAGTATCCTGTAAGTCCAAGAAACCCTCTGAGTTGCCTAGCATTTGTTGGAATCGGCCAATCAACAATTGCTTTGATTTTATCAGGATCGACTGCCACTCCTTTGTCCGAGATAACATGTCCCAGATAGTTAAGAGAAGTCCTGGCAATATCACACTTACTCGATTTAGCATAAAAAGAATTCAATTGAAGGATACTAAATACCTCATGAAAATGGATCAGATGGTCGTCCCAGGTATTGCTGTATATCAATATATCATCAAAGAACACAAGAACTGACTTCCGCAGCAAAGGTTTGAAGATGGAGTTCATTTCCGCTTGGAAAGTAGACGGCGCATTAGAGAGTCCGAGGGCATAACCAAAAATGCATAGTGACCCTCGTGTTGGAAAATTAGATTAATTGATGTGAAGAAAATAGATGGTTCAATGTCATTAAACGTTGTAGTTTTGTGACAATTAAATTGAACATCTATTAACTCAAAACGACGTAGTTTTGAGTTAGAAGAGTTGAGATTATTGGGCTGTAAAAGCCTTAATTTAATGAATGTCGTTGGGCTGAGTTTGAAAACTCAGTAACGTAGGCCGGCAGTTCCATCCACGACTTGAGTGGAGGTTGGAAACGACGGTTCATGCTCAAACCAAAAAAACAAGGATGCTGCCTTGATGTTCTTCAATCGATGAATTAGAAAATTGTGGAAAAACAATCTCCTGAGTTTAGTAGTGAGTGTGTGAGTTGTGATTTGTGTGAGTTCGGTGAGTCCGGTGATAGTGGAAGACTGCTTTTGTTTCGCTTTCATCACATCGGTGCAGTGACGGAAGGTCCGGTTGTTGTATCCTGGGAGGTCGATTGCCATTCCACACCCAGCACCAGACGGGGGCAATTTGGCTTTAAGGAGATTGCCGAGCAAGCCTCAACCAATCTCGGTTTTGTGTCTCTTCCTTTCTTTTAATTTTTCGTTTGCACTGTCTGTCGTTGTGCTGAATTCTAAACCTTAAATAGACTGAGTGGTCCGATGTTAATTGTGCAGTAGACGTTGAGTAGATTAATTCTACATTAAACTGATTGCATCTTTGGTTTGTTATTGCTAGTATATGCTTAATTATACTTTGGTTGAATTGTCAGTGCATGTTCACAGCCTTATAATTGAATTGTCAGTGCATGTTCACAGCCTTATAATTGAATTGTCAGTGCATGTATGAATTCTGAATAATGACTTGTATGCCTCTGTTATTCAATTGCCACTAGCAGTGCATGCGTACATCTTGTCCACTTATTTGTTCTTAGTCATGTTGAATTTTATCTATGTATTTATTTGACTGGATGCGCCGTTTGTGTTGATTTCTGAAGCATATATCAGTGGCGCTTGCTTAAGTAATGGTCTGTGTGATTTGTAGCATTTTAAGTAGATAGTAATTTGTGTTTCACATGTTTGGTCGAATGTTGAATGGTTTAGTTCTTTAATAAAATCAGTTGTTACTTACTCAGCCGTGTGGTGTGCTATCATTAGGAACTGTATTGTAATTAGTGTGTTTTGCATAATTCCTGTCATAAATTTCCAACAATCTTAAAGCCAAATTACGCATTCCTCGTATCTGGCAGGTTTGTGCAGGTTTCTTTTGTGGTTACTAATTTCGTCTATCTTGTGTAGACATGACTTCTGATGTTGAAAACACGAATGTTAATGACATTGCTACTATTAGTGATGCACTGCAGGTGATTGATGAGACTACGGGTATGATTCCAACAGTTGCTGATGTGACAGCTGGATTGCAGCAAATACATGTTGATGTGGCTGCAAGTGTGCATGATGTTGGTTTGCAGCAAACAGTTACTGCAAGTGTAAGATATGAACCTGCGGGTCATATTCCGACTGAGACTGTGGCACGAGTGCCTCATGCAGTTACGCAGGATAATAGGCCTGAGAGATTCAATGAGTTGAATTTTGAGGGATGGCAGCAGAAGATGTTCTTCTATCTATCCACTTTGGGGTTATCTCGTTTTCTGACTAAGGATACTTCTTTTGTTAGCGAATATGAGATAGATGCTCAAAAGCTGTGGCAGTCTCTGGATCACAAGTACAGAATGGAGGATGTTGACTCCAAGAGGTACACTGTGGGACAACTTCTTGAGTTCAAGATGGTTTATTCCAAGAGTGTGGTCAGTCAGATGCAAGAGTTGCGACTTCCCTTTAATGAGATTGCTGCTGAAGGAATGATGGTGAGTGAATCGTTCCAAGATGCCTCGGTGATTGAGAAGTTACCTCCGAGTTGGAAGTTTAAATACTATCTCAAACACAAGTGCAAGGAGATGAACCTTGAAGAGGTGTATGACAAGCTTCAGATTGAGGAAGAGAATCGTAGCTTTTACAAGAGACTGAAAGTGAAAACTAGAAGAGTCAATGTGATAGAGCATTGTGAGAGCTCAAAGAAGAAGAAGTCTTCTAATGAGCTGGCTTCGAAGGCTAAGTCCTTCAAAAGAAAGCATCAATCCAAGTTCCAATGGAAATGCTTCAACTGTGACAAAGTGGGTCACAAAGAGGTTGACTGTCCAAAGAAGAAAGAAGTCAACATGACTGATGTTGGTGATAACTTGGTGGCTATGATTTCTGAGGTGAATCTGGTGGACACCACCAAGAAAGCATGGTTCTTGGATACTGGAACCACAAGCCACATCTGCTCAAATGAAAGTGCATTCTCAACATTAGAGCGTTCTGAGGCTGGAGAGAAAGTGTATATGGGAAACTCTGCGACTTCTGAAGTCAAAGGGAAAGGCACTTGAAGTTCACCACCGAGAAGGAGCTGAAGCTCACCAATGTCCTCTATGTGCCGGACATAAAGAAGAATCTCATTTCTGGGACGCAGCTAGTCGGTCATAGCTTTTGCATGATGTTTGAGTCCCAGAAAGTTGTCCTCACTAAAAATGGCATGTGTGTGGGGAGGGGTTATGTTGATAAAGGGTTGTGGAAAATGGATGTAGCTGCCCTCAACAACATTAATAAAAATGATTCTTCTGTTTATTTGCTTGAGTCTTCTACCTTATGGCATGCAAGACTAGGACACGTGAATAATGAGTCAATTAGAAAATTGATGAATTTGGAGTGCATACTCAAATGTAAATTTGATTCTAAACATAAGTGTGAAACATGTGTCGAAGCAAAATTAACAAGGACATCGTTTCATACAGTTGAAAGGAATACTGAACCCCTTGAATTAATCCATAGTGATCTATGTGATTTGAAATTCATGCCAACAATAGCTGACAATAAATATTTTGTTACTTTCATTGATGATTGTACAAAGTATTGTCACGTGTATTTGCTTAAGAGCAAAGATGAAGCTATTGATAAGTTTGTCAGCTACAAACTAGAAGTTGAGAATCAACTGAATAAGAAAATTAAGAGAGTTAGAAGTGACCGTGGTGGTGAATATGTAGAACCATTTGGAGCGTTTTGCGCACAACATGGTATTATTCATGAAGTAACTCCACCATACACACCTCAGTCTAACGGTGTTGCTGAAAGAAAGAACAGAACACTGAAAGAGATGATGAACTCGATGTTGTTAAGTTCCGGGCTACCCCAGCCAATGTGGGGGGAAGCCATCTTATCAGCAAACTACTTGTTAAATAGGATTCCTCGGAAAAATAAGGATGAGTCTCCTTATGAGTTGTTCAGGGGATATAAACCGTCATATAAACACTTGCGAGTGTGGGGGTGCCTAGCAAAAGTAGTGGCACCTGGTCCAAAAAGAATGAGAATAGGACCAAAAACTGTTGACTGTATATTCATTTGCTATTCGCGAAATAGCAATGCGTATAGATTCTTGGTGCATGAATCAAAGAATCCAGATGTAGAGGAAAACACAATTTTGGAATCGAAGAACGCGTCATTCTTTGAAAATGTGTTTCCTTACAAAGAAATGGATTCTTCTCACCAGGATTTTGCTCAAGATGTTGAGGAGTCTGCTCAAAATCAGGTAGGTGAACCTGTAATTGAGACTGACTTGGAAGAGCCGAGATATAGCAAACGGACTAGGATTGAGAAATCGTTTGGTCCTGACTTCTTAACATATATGCTTGAGGCTGAACCACGAACTTATAAAGAAGCGGTGAGCTCTGTTGAGGTTCATCTGTGGAAAGAGGCCATACAAAGCGAAATTGACTCCATTATGCAAAATCATACATGGGAGTTAGTTGATCTTCCTCCGGGAAATAAACCCCTTAGTTCAAAATGGGTATTTACAAGGAAGATGAAACTGGATGGCACAATTGATAAATACAAGGCGAGACTTGTAGTCAAAGGGTATAGACAAAAAGAAGGTCTAGACTACTTTGATACTTATTCTCCAGTGACGAGAATCACTTCCATTAGAATGGTGATTGCAATTGCAGCATTACGCAATTTGGAAATTCACCAAATGGATGTGAAAACTGCATTTTTGAATCGTGAACTGGAAGAAGAAATTTATATGGAACAACCTGAGGGTTGTGTTGTGCCAGGTCATGAGAGAAAAGTTTGTAAACTTGTTAAATCTCTCTATGGACTAAAACAAGCGCCAAAACAGTGGCATGAGAAATTTGACAGCGTAATGTTGTCAAATGGTTTCAAAATCAACGAATGTGACAAATGTGTGTACATTAAGGACACTGATCAAGGATATGTGATCTTGTGTCTTTATGTTGATGATATGCTTATTGTGGGAAGCAATGAAAGCATGATCAAGTCCACAAAATCAATATGAACTCTAGGTTTGATATGAAAGACTTAGGACTAGCCGATGTGATTTTGGAATTAAAATTACACGAACGGCAGAAGGGCTGAAGTTGAGCCAGTCGCATTATGTTGATAAAATCTTGGACAAATTTGGGAAAGATAGTTCTGGTACTTCTAGAACTCCAATCGAAGTTGGTCAAATCTTGTCTAAGAATAAAAAGGATTCTGTTAATCAGTTGAGTATGCGAGACTGATAGGTAGTCTGATGTACTTAATGAATTGTACACGACCAGACTTGGCCTACTCAGTAAGCAGACTTGCAAGGTACACTAGTAATCCAGGATCGAACACTGGAAAGCCATCGTAAAGTTATTGAAATACTTGCGATTCACGCGTGAATATGGATTGAACTATACCAGGTATCCGGAAGTCATTGAAGGTTTCAGTGATGCTAGCTGGATATCTGATATACAGACTCAAAAGCCACTAGTGGATATGTGTTTACCTTGGCAGGGGCTGCTGTGTCCTGGAAATCTCAAAACAAACTGTGATAACCAGATCCACAATGGAGGCTGAGTTCGTTGCATTAGATAAATGTGGCGAAGAAGCTGAATGGTTGAGAAATTTTTTTGAGGATATTCCTAAATGGACAAAACCTGTGCCACCGATATGCATACATTGTGATAGTCAATCTGCTATTGGTAGGGCGCAGAGTGTGCTATATAATGGTAAGTCAAGACACATACGTCGAAGACATAATACCATTAGACAGCTTCTCTCTACAGGAGTCATAAGTATTGACTATGTAAGGTCCAAAGATAACACTGCGGATCCGCTAACCAAAGGGTTAAACAGGGACCAAGTAGAGAGAATGACACAAGGAATGGGATTAAAGCCCTGAGAATATAAGTCGAGGCGAAGGAAAACCCAACCATGATGACTGGAGATCCCAAGAACTTGGTTCAATGGGACAACCTAATTGCTAAGACGGAGTGAGGTCACTGTGGGGGTTACCCCCTGACCATTCCTTGTTAAACGGTGACTCCCATACGAGGTTAAGCTATAAGCTTTTAATGATTCGGTGGTTTTGGGAACCTAGAAGGGTAATGCGGGATTACCGAGTAAAGGAATCACCTATGTGAGAGAGAAGTGTGGCCGCTTCAAAGGAGAATTAGAGGGCTTAATTCTTTAGCAACTCTCGCAGAACCAGGCAAGGGTTTCATGGCCGAAACGAGCCCACCAATGAGAAACGAAAGGCTGTCAGATGTATATCTGTGGGAGATATGTGTTCGATTGACACACAAACGACGAACAGCTCAAGGACATCGCGTCTACTGAATAGTCAGTCAACAATGCATATCTTTCCAAGGGAAGGTTCAAGGGCGCTGCCTACCTATCCTTTGCAGGTATATGTCGTAGAAACTATCACCACGTTGAGTCGGGTTTTTATTTTATTTTATTTTATTTTCACCACTCGATTTTCTTCATGCGGGGGATTGTTGGAAAATTAGATTAATTGATGTGAAGAAAATAGATGGTTCAATGTCATTGAACGTTGTAGTTTTGTGACAATTAAATTGAACATCTATTAACTCAAAACGACGTAGTTTTGGGTTAGAAGAGTTGAGATTATTGGGCTGTAAAAGCCTTAATTTAATGAATGTCGTTGGGCTGAGTTTGAAAACTCAGTAACGTAGGCCGGCAGTTCCATCCACGACTTGAGTGGAGGTTGGAAACGACGGTTCATGCTCAAACCAAAAAAACAAGGATGCTGCCTTGATGTTCTTCAATCGATGAATTAGAAAATTGTGGAAAAACAATCTCCTGAGTTTAGTAGTGAGTGTGTGAGTTGTGATTTGTGTGAGTTCGGTGAGTCCGGTGATAGTGGAAGACTGCTTTTGTTTCGCTTTCATCACATCGGTGCAGTGACGGAAGGTCCGGTTGTTGTATCCTGGGAGGTCGATTGTCATTCCACACCCAGCACCAGACGGGGGCAATTTGGCTTTAAGGAGATTGCCGAGCAAGCCTCAACCAATCTCAGTTTTGTGTCTCTTCCTTTCTTTTAATTTTTCGTTTGCACTGTCTGTCGTTGTGCTGAATTCTAAACCTTAAATAGACTGAGTGGTCCGATGTTAATTGTGCAGTAGACGTTGAGTAGATTAATTCTACATTAAACTGATTGCATCGTTGGTTTGTTATTGCTAGTATATGCTAAATTATACTTTGGTTGAATTGTCAGTGCATGTTCACAGCCTTATAATTGAATTGTCAGTGCATGTTCACAGCCTTATAATTGAATTGTCAGTGCATGTATGAATTCTGAATAATGACTTGTATGCCTCTGTTATTCAATTGCCACTAGCAGTGCATGCTGAATTTTATCTATGTATTTATTTGACTGGATGCGCCGTTTGTGTTGATTTCTGTAGCATATATCAGTGGCGCTTGCTTAAGTAATGGTCTGTGTGATTTGTAGCATTTTAAGTAGATAGTAATTTGTGTTTCACGTGTTTGGTCGAATGTTGAATGGTTTAGTTCTTTAATAAAATCAGTTGTTACTTACTCAGCCGTGTGGTGTGCTATCATTAGGAACAGTATTGTAATTAGTGTGTTTTGCATAATTCCTGTCATAAATTTCCAACACCTCGTGTGTTCTGAAAGCCGTCTTAAATATGGTATCCTGCACGCAAGTCCAGCTTCGAAAAATATTTAGACCCATGTAGCTCGTCTAAGAGCTCATCCACTGTAGGAATTGGAAAACAATCCTTCACCGTTACAGCATTAAGGGCACTATAGTCAACGCAAAAACGCCATGATCCGTCCTTTTTGCGTACCAAAAGCATTGGTGAACTGAAGGGACTAGAACTGGGTCGAATGATTCCGTTTGTAAGCATTTCAGAAATCAAACGCTCAATTTCCCCTTTCTGGAAGTGAGGATACCGATATGGACGGACTCGGATTGGATTTGTATTCGGTTGAAGAGGAATACGATGGTCAGACTGTCGGGGCGGAGGTAGTCCAGTGGGTGCACAAAATATGTCTACGAACTGGTTAAGTAGATGTTGGATATGAGCGGTTTTAATTTGGCAAAGTCTGTAGGGATTGATGGGAGCTCTACTGAAGAGGTGTCGGTTGTGACTATGGTGTTTGTGAATAAGTGAAAATAAGAGGCAGTGGCGGAGGTATGGTGAAGGCGGGTAACTTGACCAAGGGTTAGTTGAGATAAGGACGGCCGAGGAAGACCATGAAGTTTAATTTGAATTCCATCATGGTAGAAACTGATCCATAGGGCTCGATAGTCAAAAAGTATTTGGCCCAATTGAGACAACCATTCAACGCCTAGAACCAGATCTGCGCCGTAGATTGGAAGGAGGTGGAGATCAATGTGAAATTGGTGATCTCCCATAAGGATTGGAACAACTTTGTAAAATCCTTCACACTGTAGAGAGTCGCCGTTTCCAACCGTGACAGCCAAATGCCGAGACGGTTCTATTGGTAGGTGGAGGAACCGAGCGAGTCTGGTCTGTAAGAAATTATGAGTAGAGCCTCCATCGATAAGAACGATAAAGGGTTTTCCTCTAATTGTTGCTTCAATTCGAAGCGTGGCCGGCGTAAAATGACCCTCCAGTGCGTGAAGAGATATATTGGGACATGGGTTCATATGGTCGGTGTCGGCTTGTGGTTCGGCTGGTAATTCTGGAGTTGGTTCTATGCCTTGGGTTACGGGTGTGACAGGGTCTGTGGGTGTGTTTATGTCAAAATCATCTAGTAGTAGACACTGAAATTTAGGCCGACAACGATGTCCGGTTGTGTATTGTTAATCGAAATAAAAACAAAGTCCTCTATTGCGATGTTCGAAAGCTTCAGATTGGGTTAATCATTTGATAGGAAGGCGAGATGATGTGCTGTCAGGGTATGGCAGGCTTGATTGGTGGACAGGAGGGTTGGGTTTAGGAGTAGGCAGAGGCGGGGATGGGTTATAGAGAGGTGGTCTGGATATTGGTTGACGATTCCATGGCCGTTTTGGTATCATCACATTTTTCCTCGATTAATTTAGCCAGTCTGATTACTTCATGTAACGAATGAGGACGGACTATTTAGAGCTCGCGACGGATATCATCACGGAGTCCTGATAAAAAGCAGTTGAGCAAGTTGTCAGAGGAGAGTCCAACGACTCTATTAGATAGGTTTTCAAACTCAGCCAGGTAAGCTGCAACTGAAGAACACTGTCGTAGTTTGTAAAGAGAGGCCTCTGGATTTTGGTATGCTGATGGTCCAAATCTGAGCTCCAAATCACGAATAAATTGATTCCATCCGAATAGCTGATGATTGCGATGCATCCAATGAAACCATTGTAGTGCAGGGCCTGCCATGTAAAAGGCAGCAATATGGAGCTTTTGGTCATCAGATGTGCCATGGAACGCAAAGAGTCAATGTTACAAGTGAAATGGCGGGAAAGGGATGCAGGCATAAAAAACGCTCAACTAAATATCCAGCTGGCGAGTTCGTTATTCAGTAGAAAACGCAAGTGGTGTTGAGTCTGTTTGATGTAACTGAATGGGTATGTAAGGCGTGACTGAGTGGTATAAATAAGGGAGGATAAGAGTAATGAAAAATCAAGTTTTAACTTGGCAAAATCATCTCCTCTACTTTCCTTTCTGATTTCTTAAACTCGTCTCATCTAATCTGCTCTCTAACATTTGGTGCTCTCGTTGAGAGGATGCCGGCGGAGACACGTTCGACGTCGACGGCGGACATGATGGCTGCGCTATCCCAAACAGTGACAGATCTTCATCTTCGTCAGCAAGCGGCTGAGCAACAACAGGCTGATGAACATGCCAAACACGCTGCCAAGTTTGATAAGATTATGGAGATGTTGGAAAAGATGCAAGGTGGATCCGGCTCTGAGCTGGAAGGTAGAAAAGATAAACAACCGATGGATTCACCCAGATCAGCTCCGTTATCGTCTACACCACCAGTTTATTCTGGAAGTAGTCCGCGACACAACACTACCATGATGATTGGGGGAGCAACTGATGGAACGATGCAAATGAACAAGCCGCTGAGAGTAGAGGTTCCAATGTTCACCGGAGAAGCTGTGGAGGGCTGGATTTTCCAGATGGAACGATATTTTGAGGTCAATCGCATTCCGTCGGAACAGAGAATGACGATGGCCACATTCTATATGGGAGGTGAGGCTTTACGGTGGTTTCAATGGCTCTATGCAACTCATCAAGTCAGTGATTGGTACCAGTTTTGTAAAGATGTGATGGTACGTTTCGGACCTCCCTTATATTGGAACGCTGAGGTGGCCTTAAACAAGTTACAACAATCAACCACAGTTCCAGCTTATATTGTGGAATTCGAATCTTTGTCCGCACGAACACCTGGCCTTACACCGGAGAATTTATTGAATCGTTTTCTGGCAGGATTAAAGGATGAAATCCATAGAGAGATTGTGTTACTGAATCCAACTAGTTTACAAAAGGCAATGGGTATGGCTAGAATTGCTGAACAAAAGATTGTAGCAAGTCGGTGGTCTGGAGCTCGACCACCAGGTGTTCGATCTTTTGCCCCAGTGACCAACAATAAGAGATTCAACCAAAGTGTGCAAAAAGGAGACAGTTCAGACACACGTTTACCGATTCGAAAATTAACTACTGCTGAACTAGCGGCGCGCAGGGAGAAAGGCTTATGCTATAATTGTGATGAAAGATACTTTCCAGGCCATGACTGCAAGCCAAAGTTTAATTGTATGGTGTTAGAAGAAGTGGATCCCCCTCATGAAGAGTTACTGGAGGAGGATCCCAGTTTGGTGTTACCCACCATTTCTTATAATGCTATGCAAGGAAGGGATGTGCCGAGTACTATTCGCGTGGAGGGAACACTTTTGAATGGTCAGGTAACTATGCTTGTTGATGGTGGTTCTACGCATAATTTTCTTCAATCTAGAATTGCTAAACATGCAGGTTTGATTGTTGAACCTACCAAAGATTTGAGTGTAACCGTGGGGAATGGTGATGAATTAAAATGTGAAGGAGTGTGTAAGGAGGTTCCAATATGGATGGCAGGGACTTTGTTCAAAATTGATTTTCATTTGTTACCGATACATGGGGCTGATGCAGTGTTGGGTGCGCAATGGTTGGCACAAGTACGACCCACCACATTTGATTATCATGATCTCTGGGTTGAAGTTAACTATCAAGGGAAAGTGTTACAGCTGCATGGCATCAAGGCAAAGGCTCAATTTACTTCACTCACTCTAGGTCAACTAAAGAGAGTACATCACACTGGTGCGGCAATGTCCATGTTTCAAATGTCAGTAATACCTTGTTCAAATAGGGAGGAGACATGTTGCACTTTGCCAAAGTTGTCTGATGAGCTCAGTGAAGAACGTAAAAAGGAGCTAACAACATTGATACAACAGTTTAGTGGAGTTTTTAACACTCCTCATGGCTTGCCACCCAGTAGGGCACATGACCATCGAATAACCCTGAACCCAGGTGCTACTCCTGTTATGGTTCGACCGTATCGATATCCACACTTTCAAAAACAAGAAATAGAAAAACTGATTGAGGAAATGTTAAAGGAAGGAATCATACGCCCTAGTACTAGCCCATTTTCGTCACCAGTGCTATTAGTGAAGAAGAGGGATGGTTCTTGGAGATTTTGTGTGGATTATAGAGCCCTTAATGCAATCACAGTTCGTGATAAATTCCCGATGCCCACTGTAGATGAACTTTTTGATGAATTGAGTGGCGCATCAGTGTTTACAAAATTAGACTTGAGGTCCGGATATCATCAAATTTTGATGGCAAAGGAGGATGTTCAGAAAACGGCATTTCGAACTCACGATGGACACTATGAATTCTTAGTAATGCCATTTGGGCTTACGAATGCGCCATCAACCTTTCAAGCAGCAATGAACGATATGTTCAGGCCATTTCTTCGTAAATTTGTATTGGTATTTATGGACGACATATTAGTGTTCAGTGCGAGTTGGATAGATCATTTGGAGCACATGCGTGTGGTTTTTCAACTACTTTTACATCACTCCTTTTTGGCTAAAGCTTCAAAGTGTGATCTGGCTCGATCAAGGATTCACTATTTAGGACATATAATTTCTCAAAAGGGCATGGAAGTGGATCCTGAAAAGGTTCAAGCAGTGGAACATTGGCCTGCGCCAAAAAACCTAAAACAGTTGCGTGGATTTTTGGGGCTCACAGGCTATTACCGTCGGTTTATTCATCAATATGCGAAATTCGCAGCACCACTCACGAGGCTGCTAAGGAAGGATGCTTTCCTGTGGGATGATTTGGCAGATGAAGCCTTTAAGAACCTAAAGAAAAGGTTGTCCAGTACCCCAATATTGGCACTCCCTGACTTTCATCAAGTATTTGTTGTCCAGACTGATGCCTCGGGCACGGGCATGGGTGCGGTGCTTTCGCAACAAGGCCGTCCGATTGCTTTTTTCAGTAGACAATTTAATGACACCCTGCAACGCAGCTCCACATATAATCGTGAATTAGCAGCCGTGGTTATGGCAGTACAGAGATGGCGTCAATACTTGTTAGGAAGTCATTTCATCATTGAGACGGACCATCAACCGTTACGAGTCATACTCACGCAAACGATACATACCCCGAAACAACAGAAGTGGGTAAGTAAATTGTTGGGTTACGACTTTGATGTAAGTTACAAACCAGGAAAAGACAATGCACCGGCGGATGCTTTGTCACGCCTACAACAACCAAACTTCATGGCATTGACTGGTTATTCTAAACCTGTGTTTGGCTTATTAAGAGCTTTGAGAGTGATGTATGCTGAATGTAGTGCAGCAAAGGTATTATTTCAAAAAGTGGGAAGCGCACCAGATGAGTACCCAGATTACCAAATTAAAGATGGCTTATTATTGTTCAAAGGGCGAATCTTTGTGATGGAGAATGTGGCAGTAAAAGACCTTATACTACACGAGTATCATGACACGCCGATTGGAGGTCATGCGGGTATAGATCGCACAACATCTCGCATCATGGCTAATTTCTATTGGACGGGCATCAGAAAAGATGTAAAAGAATATGTCAGTCGTTGTGTAATTTGTCAGCAAGTTAAACCACTCACTACAGCATCCCCAGGATTACTCCAGCCATTGCCAATTCCTGAGCTTGTCTGGCATGAAGTAACAATGGATTTCATTACTAGTTTACCACCATCTCAAGGCAAGACGGTGATCATGGTGGTCGTAGATAGGCTGTCCAAATACGCTCACTTTATACCTTTATCTACGGGCTTTACGGCAGAGAAGGTGGCGGAGGTATTCATACGAGAGGTATGTCGCCTACATGGGGTACCCAGGGGAATCCTATCAGATAGAGATCCTATATTTCTCTCTGCCTTTTGGAATCAACTCTTTCGACATCAAGGCACTGTGCTCTCGCATAGTACTGCTTATCATCCTCAGTCGGACGGACAAACAGAGGTGTTGAATAGGGTGTTGGAAGACTATCTCAGATGCTTTGTGGCAGAGAATCAGAGAGACTGGATGACTTATCTTTCATGGGCAGAGTTACATTACAACACTGCCATACATTCCGGCTTGCGAATATCTCCTTTCGAAGCGGTCTACGGCAGACACCCACCAACGCTTTTAGATTATGTGGCTGGATCATCAACTGTCAAGGTGGTGGATGAAATGCTAACTAATCGAACTAATTTGATCCACCAGCTACGTGACAACTTGAGGCAAGCACAACAACGCATGGCGGCACAAGCTAACAAGCATAGAAAGGACGTGAAATATTCAGTAGGCGAATGGGTGTTTGTTAAGCTACAGCCTTATAGACAGCTTACTGTCCGACTGAGGCGCTCGAACAAATTAGCGAAAAGATACTGTGGACCTTTTCAAATTTTGGATCGCATCGGTCCGGTCGCTTATCGTCTTGCCCTACCTGAAGGAAGTCGTATCCACAACGTCTTTCATGTCTCTTTATTGAAGATGTGTCGCACCAAACCTCCATTCCAGCATGTCGAGTGGCCTGAGTGTTTCGTGCAGACGTATCCCGCTGTGCAAGCTGACCAAGTTCTTGACACCAGGAGAGTTATACGTAATGGACAGACTATTAATCAAGTTTTGGTAAGTTGGAAGGGGCAGCCTCAGAATGAAGCAACTTGGGTGGATCGTGAGAAGTTACAAGCTGACTTTCCTCAGTGGGATCTCGAGGGCGAGATCCATCGTAAGGAGGGGAGTAATGTTACAAGTGAAATGGCGGGAAAGGGATGCAGGCATAAAAAACGCTCAACTAAATATCCAGCTGGCGAGTTCGTTATTCAGTAGAAAACGCAAGTGGTGTTGAGTCTGTTTGATGTAACTGAATGGGTATGTAAGGCGTGACTGAGTGGTATAAATAAGGGAGGATAAGAGTAATGAAAAATCAAGTTTTAACTTGGCAAAATCATCTTCTCTACTTTCCTTTCTGATTTTTTAAACTCGTCTCATCTAATCTGCTCTCTAACAGTCGATCTATTTGAAATACCCAATCTGAGACATTTTCTCCAGTGAAAGGGGGTAAGTCGAGTTTGGGCATACGGGGGGTGGATGTGTATTGTGATGGCTCTGTGTTGAGGTTTTGCAAAGGATGAGCAGTAGGCTGGGAGTGGAGGTTTGTTTGAGGGGTGTTAGATGTAAGGGTTGGTAATGGAGTTGGGGATGGAAGAAGGGCGGGTATCTTTTCTAGCTTTGCCACAGAAATCTGCAAGTCTTTGATGGACTGTTGGATTGATTCCATCACCTGGGAATGGTGATGGACCATGTCTGTGAGTATGTAAATTGGGTCTGGTGGTGGCTGGGAGGTCTGAGATTGCACTGTTTGGGACCTGGTGACGGGACCCTCCGGCATTGTGGCTGAGAAGTTCGGCTCAATGAATAAATAGCACCAATATTAGAAGGGGGTGAGGATCTGAGAAATGGAGATGAAGAAATGAGGAGTAGATGAGATAACAGAGGAATTGATCATAAATTTTTCTCCTTTTTATTATCTCAGTACATTGTCTTATATAGAAAACTTGCTGACAATTTCTAACAAACTTTTTGTCCTCTTGCGCCTAGTCAGCATTCTCTGGCACATTCCAGAATGCTAGGTAGTATATTCTTTTAGTTTATTGGGCTTTGTCACCTTCCTTTTTGGTCTTGCATTCTCAGGCTCAATTAGGGCATCATTTGGAATTCCTTGAATTCCCGTAACACTTTTGCAAATCAATGTTGGTGGGAACTTTGACACACTCATAGAGGAGCATGGTATCATTTCAGTTTGTATTCAGCAGAGTTTTGATGCATTATGGTATTCAATTTTGTTAGGACCGTGATTAGTTATGTACCTCACAAGGTCTAGGAACTGTTAAGGACCCAAACCAAGTTCGCAGGTTCAAGTACCTCAAATGTAAAACGCAGCGGAAATCTCTAAAGATTATTTTATTAATCTATAGACTGTACAAATACTTACAATTCGTACACATGCAATAGTGTTACCAACTATCACACACAAGTCACATATACCTGATGGTCCCGGACCACCAATCGCGACTCCAGACAAGTCCCTCAGGTTCCGAACCCTCGACAAGTCCCTCTCAAATAATGAGTATTCTCAGCAGATCTCTAACTCAATGCCTAGTGAGTAATGGCAGATGCTGCTCTTGAAACTCCTCTAGGACAGGTCCTCCGACAAGTCCTCCTCTGAACAACCACCTCCTGTGGTACCTGAAGACAATCACCTCCTGTGATGTCCCCTTGAGACAACCACCTCATGTGGTCGCTGATCTGAGACCATCACCTCCTGTGATATCTCCTTGGTGTTATTACCTCCTGTGATGTCTCCCTAAGACAACCACCTCCTGTGGTTGCTGACTTGAGACCATCACTGCTACAGGGCTAAGTCACATAAACCTGATGGTCCCTGACCACCAATCGCGACTCCAGACAAGTCCTCAGGTTCCAAACCCTCGACTTCATCTCCTCCGGTGAGTTCCTCAGCAATTCTGAATTGCTCTCTAAACTCTCCTTGGATTGCCCTCCTTTGGGTGTGATTAACCTCGGGTTTCACCACTGATTTCGTCCTTGTGATGATGGGTGTCGCCCAATATGAGCTGCTCCTCGTTTGAGTATATATAGAGTTGGTTACCAACATGACCGTTGCCCACTACTCCACTCCTAACATTCAGCTCACGTCCCTCCATGAAAATCTCTAACAAACTTGACTCGGTTTGTCATCATCCACGGAGTGCAACGTCTCTCCAAGTCGTGCAAGTCAGCTCCAACGTCTCTCCACATTTTTCTCAACTGACGTTTGACTTGTTCTCGGACTGTTGTGACTTCAAGTCCCACTGCGTCCGACGCAGGTTCTTGTCCCTCTTCTGTGTCTGTCAGGTACATGTACCTGCACACTCAACTCAGGTATTAGTCGAGTGTTGTCATCATCAAAACCCACTGGGGTACATGTCCCAACAATTTCCCCCTTTTTGATGATGACAAACACCCAGGCAACAAGAAACACAAACATGCATACGACTACCTCATACGCACACTCCTCTACCCAAAGAACCAATGTGGGAACAATTCCCCCTAAGCCCCTGCACGGACTTCCAACAAGTAACAGGTACGTGTACCTGACATGATTCCCCCTGGATAGATATCCCACTAACTCGCAGGTTAAGGAACTGTTAAGGACCCAAACCAAGTTCGCAGGTTCAAGTACCTCAAATGTAAAACGCAGCGGAAATCTCTAAAGATTATTTTATTAATCTATAGACTGTACAAATACTTACAATTCGTACACATGCAATAGTGTTACCAACTATCACACACAAGTCACATATACCTGATGGTCCCGGACCACCAATCGCGACTCCAGACAAGTCCCTCAGGTTCCGAACCCTCGACAAGTCCCTCTCAAATAATGAGTATTCTCAGCAGATCTCTAACTCAATGCCTAGTGAGTAATGGCAGATGCTGCTCTTGAAACTCCTCTAGGACAGGTCCTCCGACAAGTCCTCCTCTGAACAACCACCTCCTGTGGTACCTGAAGACAATCACCTCCTGTGATGTCCCCTTGAGACAACCACCTCATGTGGTCGCTGATCTGAGACCATCACCTCCTGTGATATCTCCTTGGTGTTATTACCTCCTGTGATGTCTCCCTAAGACAACCACCTCCTGTGGTTGCTGACTTGAGACCATCACTGCTACAGGGCTAAGTCACATAAACCTGATGGTCCCTGACCACCAATCGCGACTCCAGACAAGTCCTCAGGTTCCAAACCCTCGACTTCATCTCCTCCGGTGAGTTCCTCAGCAATTCTGAATTGCTCTCTAAACTCTCCTTGGATTGCCCTCCTTTGGGTGTGATTAACCTCGGGTTTCACCACTGATTTCGTCCTTGTGATGATGGGTGTCGCCCAATATGAGCTGCTCCTCGTTTGAGTATATATAGAGTTGGTTACCAACATGACCGTTGCCCACTACTCCACTCCTAACATTCAGCTCACGTCCCTCCATGAAAATCTCTAACAAACTTGACTCGGTTTGTCATCATCCACGGAGTGCAACGTCTCTCCAAGTCGTGCAAGTCAGCTCCAACGTCTCTCCACATTTTTCTCAACTGACGTTTGACTTGTTCTCGGACTGTTGTGACTTCAAGTCCCACTGCGTCCGACGCAGGTTCTTGTCCCTCTTCTGTGTCTGTCAGGTACATGTACCTGCACACTCAACTCAGGTATTAGTCGAGTGTTGTCATCATCAAAACCCACTGGGGTACATGTCCCAACAATTTCCCCCTTTTTGATGATGACAAACACCCAGGCAACAAGAAACACAAACATGCATACGACTACCTCATACGCACACTCCTCTACCCAAAGAACCAATGTGGGAACAATTCCCCCTAAGCCCCTGCACGGACTTCCAACAAGTAACAGGTACGTGTACCTGACATGATTCCCCCTGGATAGATATCCCACTAACTCTTCCCCCTTTTGGCATCATCAAATAAGGGTTAGACAGTTAAAACACATTAGCCATCAATAGAGTTAGTCGAAACATGCAATAAAATTGAAATTATGCAAACTTCAAAATTAAATGCAAAATGTCAAGAGTGCATAATTGTTAAAAAAAAGGGATAAATGTGGTGGGGAGCAAGGAATGGATAAGTCTATGGTGGCGAAGGGTATTAGCATTCTCTGATTCAGGTTCTTGAACCTGACCCAAACACTAGGTTCCCGACCATGTCTTCCATATCGACTGCTTTTCTTCACGACATCAAACTCTGAGTTTAGCCATGTCATCCACTTCTCCAACTCCAAGATCACATCCTTGATCTTATGAAGTCTTTGCTCAACACCAACCCTTTCTTTATCACGAGGTTCCTGAACCCCTGACTCGTGCACTCTATCTCCTCCTTAACCTTGACCTCCTTGTTTTCCCTCTTCCTCTTTGAGAGACAGGAGCGTGAAGGCTAGACTCGCTTTACGGCAGACTTTTCCTTAGTTGCCTTCCTTTTTGTCGGAACTGGGATCTCGAGGTTCATGACCCTGTCATTACCCTCCAAGGCTTCATTCTTATCGAATTCACCTCCACTGTTCCACTGCTAGCCACCCACTTGTGACGTAGCCATCATCCTCATCCCTTCTAACTCCTCCAGAGCTTTTTGAACGAGGACAGTGAAGCGTCCACTACCTTGGCGCTTCTCTCAAGACTTGGTTCCTCCTATGAACCTTCCTGGTTCACATTCTCCACTTCAGCAAGCGGATCAGTGACCTCCAGATTCGCTCCCGAACCTGCTGCAACTATAAGCGTCTTTGCTTACTGGATGCCTTCGACAGTCGGTTCCTTGACCGTCGGCTGGTCCGCAATCTCCTTTGCGTCCCCCATTATTGCTTCAGCTCCACCTTCTGGGATTTGAACTTCAGTGCCACTACTGGATACATGTTCTCCTTCTGCATAGGAATCTGACACGTACTTCTCTGACTGGCACACATACCTCAACATTTTGCTCAAGTACCTGGATCTGTTCTACGACCTGAACAAGTGAATGCCATACCCATACCATTCCATAGACTTCACAAGGGACGTTGTGATGAATTGGCTTAACCGAAAGGGTTTATACTGTAAACATCACAACTGAAATCACTCATTAAAATCACACTAGATTTACCTCGAGTAGATTTTCCAAGTCTCAAATAGGCATGTGGGTAAGGTGGCTGGGTACACTTCCTTCATGTGGTTTGTGAGGTTCAAGATCCGGAAGGTACTTAGGCTAGAAATGAAAGACATTCCAAGCACAAACATGACAATTTCACATTTAATCAAGAAGTAAGGCGTGCAATCAATTTATCACACATAGACTTAATCACATACCTCAGGCTAACATGCATAACTACTCTACCCCTACTCTAACCAATCATTGGAGTTAAAGTTAGAGGTACCTCACTAAGAAGATATCATGCCAAGCGCCATCCTGAACTTCTTGAAAGACTCCCTGCTTAGGGCCTCGGTGAAAATGTCCGCCACTTGTTCCTTAGACTTCTTGGACCCCAACAGGGACATGAACGCAGTATGAACTCGTTCGCTCTGAAATTACGCGTAACAATAAAAATCACAAAGTATGGTATTAGACTGACTAACCCGAGTACTTCTCCTTAGTGGAACCATGTCTCCTATGGCTTCCTCATTAGGAATATGATCATTGTTATCGCCCTCAGATACCTGATACTGTTCAAGTACCTGTCCATGATCCTCATGCTGTTCATCCCACACCTATACCTTGGCAGGATCTTTATCAGCAATCTCTAGATCTGGATCCTGATCAGCTTCCTCCTGATCTCCATCAACACCCTCTTGTGCTTGATATCGTTGTCAGATACCTGATCATGTTCAAGTACCTGGTCCTGATCCTCATGTTGTTAATCCTAAGCCAGTGCCTCGGCCAGATCTCCATCAGCAACTACTGGATCCTGATCAGCTTTCTCCTGATCCCCATCAGCACCTACTTGTGCTGGAATGAAGTATCTTTGAGTTTTCTCTGCTCCTGATCGAGCTAACACAAAGACTTCCTCAGTAGGTTCCTGTCCTACATAAACCTCTCTAGTACTCGTTCCCCACTTGGAACTACCAGGTTTCTGAACCTGTACAGTACTTGTTTCCCGCTTGGAACTACCAGGTTGCTGAACCTCTCCAGTACTTGTTCCCCTCTTGGATAGTCACCTCATCATAATCCAGACCTGGCTTAGATTTCTTTGTTCCCGGAACATCAATCTTCACAAGGCTAGGTTCATGTTCCTGCAATGCTAATCAAATCTAGAGCAACAGGGCTCTGATACCAATTGTTAGGACCGTGATAAGTTATGTACCTCACAAGGTCTAGGAACTGGTAAGGACCCAAACCAAGTTCGCAGGTTCAAGTACCTCAAATGTAAAACGCAGCGGAAATCTCTAAAGATTATTTTATTAATCTATAGACTGTACAAATACTTACAATTCGTACACATGCAATAGTGTTACCAACTATCACACACAAGTCACATATACCTGATGGTCCCGGACCACCAATCGCGACTCCAGACAAGTCCCTCAGGTTCCGAACCCTCGACAAGTCCCTCTCAAATAATGAGTATTCTCAGCAGATCTCTAACTCAATGCCTAGTGAGTAATGGCAGATGCTGCTCTTGAAACTCCTCTAGGACAGGTCCTCCGACAAGTCCTCCTCTGAACAACCACCTCCTGTGGTACCTGAAGACAATCACCTCCTGTGATGTCCCCTTGAGACAACCACCTCATGTGGTCGCTGATCTGAGACCATCACCTCCTGTGATATCTCCTTGGTGTTATTACCTCCTGTGATGTCTCCCTAAGACAACCACCTCCTGTGGTTGCTGACTTGAGACCATCACTGCTACAGGGCTAAGTCACATAAACCTGATGGTCCCTGACCACCAATCGCGACTCCAGACAAGTCCTCAGGTTCCAAACCCTCGACTTCATCTCCTCCGGTGAGTTCCTCAGCAATTCTGAATTGCTCTCTAAACTCTCCTTGGATTGCCCTCCTTTGGGTGTGATTAACCTCGGGTTTCACCACTGATTTCGTCCTTGTGATGATGGGTGTCGCCCAATATGAGCTGCTCCTCGTTTGAGTATATATAGAGTTGGTTACCAACATGACCGTTGCCCACTACTCCACTCCTAACATTCAGCTCACGTCCCTCCATGAAAATCTCTAACAAACTTGACTCGGTTTGTCATCATCCACGGAGTGCAACGTCTCTCCAAGTCGTGCAAGTCAGCTCCAACGTCTCTCCACATTTTTCTCAACTGACGTTTGACTTGTTCTCGGACTGTTGTGACTTCAAGTCCCACTGCGTCCGACGCAGGTTCTTGTCCCTCTTCTGTGTCTGTCAGGTACATGTACCTGCACACTCAACTCAGGTATTAGTCGAGTGTTGTCATCATCAAAACCCACTGGGGTACATGTCCCAACAAATTTGCTATCAAGTCTATAGTAAATTGGGTTTGCTGCTAGGGACGAAAAAACCATTTCGATACCCGCTTTCTTACTCTTCAATTGATGTGTACATTGGGTGTGAGGAATGGGGGCAGTATGATTGACTCATGGCAACGTGGATAGAGAAACCCCTTCCTTTACTGCCAGATTCAACTCTTTTTGTTACTCAATTTCATAGATGTGGTTTTAAAGTTGGTGTGGTGGATAAGGAGTGGACCTGGACTAGTAACGATAAGTTCCAGTATCAAGACAGGCCCCGTTTATGAAATGGTGCTTCTGCAATTATAAGATGTTTGGAAGTGAGTTAGAAAACAATGCCAATGGCCCTTTGAATGAGATATGGAGCTACCTTCCCAAGATTCTTATTCATGGTATACCTGGACTGACTTAGTTCATAAACAATTTTCTCTTATTTGAATCACTATTACCTCAAGAATGGTCGACACTGGAAGTTGCACAGGTTTACATGTCAGTGATTAGGACTCAAGTTCAAAACTTACCTACTTGGCTTCTTTTACTCCAAAACAGCAAATTATAGTTGAGAGTTCTTAAGCATCAGGGAGAATTCGTTCTTGTCGGACATGTTCATCCAGATATGATGTTGTCTTGGTTCACAACTTGTACTGGAATTGAAGAATATGCACTATTTGTGAATGCATGGGGTCTTATTTGGATGATTCTTATAACTGCTATTAGCGGGGATATGCATATTGACAGCGTATTAGTGGTTGAATTTGGTTATTTGGGGTTTCTTACAAAGTTATTTTTGATGTTTTCATCATCATGGTCTCCAGAAATCGTCAAACTTGAGGAAAAGATTGTTTTGAAGGGGAGGATAATGATAGAAATGCAAACAATATTAGTTTACTAATTGAATATCAGCGTAGTATAAATACAAATGTAATACGGATCTTAGAATAATCAGAGAAATTAATGAAAATATTTCATCTTCTTGTGCCCTAAACTCTTCTTCTTCCTTATCTCCGGCTCTCTTTTCCGACGTCTTCTCCGATCTTCCTTTATCTTCTTCTCTTCACTTTTGATTCTTATCAAATGGTTGTCTCCAAACTCGTTAATTGCAGTCTTCTTCCTCATCTGAAGTACAAGAAAGAAAACAATTTTTCGTAGATTTTCTAGTGTGTGTTTGCGGTAGGGGTAATTGCAGTAAACCACCATTATAATATGGTGTTTTGCAGTAAACCACCATTATAATTTTTTTTCTCGAAACGAGTATATCATAACATCGTCGTTAACAGAAAACCACCAATTTAACTGTTCCGTTAAATTGTAAAACACACGCCGTACGACGCGTGGGTACATAACTTTAATTCAGACAATTTCAAAAAACCACCATTATAATGTCTTGTTTTTCAGAAAACCACCATTATAATGTCTTGTTCTGCAAAAAAATCACAAATGACTGTGGCTATGATTGTGGCTATCTTTGATTAGTAAAGCAGTACACGTTTATTCATACTAGACACGAAACCTAATGGAAGCATATTTGCAGTTGCGGGTGTGGTGAGAAGCTGTTTTATTTTAGCTCAGAGTCGATCTTTAAGATCAATATATAAAAACAATTAGAGTTCAAAAGTAGTGATATAATAAATCATATTTCGTAAGATAAAATGAGAAAGTTATTTATATTTAACTTCCATCGAGTTTAAAAGAATTGAACTGCAGTCGATAATCATTAAACATTGATAATAAACTCTCAAACAAGAGTTTCTTTTTGTATTTCTTACATTATTTTCTTCATTGACTTCCATCGAGATTAAATTGAAGCACTATGTAGCTAGTAGATACTAATTAACGAGTAAAATTATCATATGAGGCTCTGATCTTGCATGAACAGTGCAGGTGGTAGTATTCTGATAATAAGTTATTAAAATGGTGGTTTTTCGTAAAACTGAGATTATAATAGTGGTTTTCAGTAATTAATTTCAATATAAAATAATATTTTATTGTCACGTGTACACGCACTTAACGGAAGTTTTAACGGAATAGTGTCAATGGTGGTCTTTTGATAACGGCGATATTATAATATACTCATTTCAAAATAAATAAATTTATAATAGTGGTTTACCGCAAAACACCATATTATAATGGTGGTTTACTGCAATTACCCCTTTGCGGTATAAGCTGAAGATCGTTTTCATTTCGAGAGTCGGCTTAAAGTGCAAATCCTAAACTCTGTTGTCGTTGTATCCTGGAAAGGTGTTGTCGGTGAATTCAGCATTCATGGAAAGGCAGCGCCGAGCGTGCTTCGACTTTGTTTTGTTCAAAATCAGTCTTGTATCGTATCAGTTATTTATTTTCTGTGTAATTGCATCTGGTATTTACTTCTGTGTAATAGCAATCTAGTGTTTATCTTCTGTGTAATTAAATAGGTCGTTTATCTTCTGGATAATTGCATCTATTGTCTCTATCTCTGTTGTAGTGAGTGACTGAATTGCAAAAAAAATGTATAGTTGTTGTTTTAGACATACTAGTTTCATATTGATGTAATGTGATGTGATGTGAGTACTGTCAGCTACATTGACTTACTTCAATATTTTCATATCATGCAAGTGGTCTGACAGTTTTATGTACTTGTGATTTGTTATATTCCCTCGTAGATTGTGAGATATATTGTGTGATAAGTAATTTGCTATTAATGTATAGGGATTATTGCCAAAAACCACCCTTATAGGGCGTAATTGTCGAAAACCACCCCTTATAAATTTTATTGCCGAAAACCACCCTTTGTTCGTTTGTTTTTGCTAAATCACACATTTTAACGGTAAACATTAATTTTTTTATAAATCTCCGTTAGATGACATCATCCTGTTACAGAAAACGCATCCCTTCACCTCTCCGATCCTCATCACACTACTACAGAAAGTCTTTATAACAGCACTTGTTTTTGCTCTTTAACAGCGCTTCTAGAAGCGCTGTTGAAACGAGTGCTGTTGTAAATCACTTATTTATTACAGCGCTTTTTTATAAAAAGCGCTGTTGTATATAAACATTTTTAACAGCGCTTAAAATTAAAAAAGCGCTGTTGTAAATGACGATTTTTTACAGCGCTTAAAAAATAGCGTTGTTGTTTAATTAAAATTTTAAATAATTGGAACATAAAAATAATAAAAATATTTTATATAAAAAACATTAAAAAAATGTTATTTTTAACAGCGTTTAAAACATAAAACATACAACAGCGCCTTTTATATTTAAGCGCTGTTGTATGTTAACTACTTTTACAGCGTTTCTGTTATTTAAGCGCTGTAAAATATTAATTATTTTAAGAAAATTAAATCGATATTATTATAATTTCTTTCTTTTACAGCGTTTATTATAATTTTTCGGGGATTAGAAAAAATAGTTTTTGAAATTTAATAATAATGAATGACCGAAATAAAGGCAATCGATATTGATTATAAATTCAAAATGCTATTTTATTTTAATCGTAATTTTACAACGAAATTGAAATCGATTTTCGAATTTTTTACAAACATTATCAAAATCAAAATTATGGACCAAAACCCTAGCCTTCGTTTTGAATTTGTCTCATTGCCCGTCTAGAATTTGTCTCAGTGCTCGTCTTGAATTTGTCTCAGTGCTCGTCTTGAATTTGTCATATTACCCTCGACATTATCACAAAATTCGACAAATCTGCAAAAAAAATAACAATGTTAATATCATGGTGTTAATATAAAACGAAGCAAAACATAAAAGCTCAACGAAAAATTTCAATATAAAACACTAAAGCTTATCAAAAAAAGGTGAAAGATTGTACTCACTGGAATCGGTGAAGAACTAAAATAATTGTGACCCAAAAATTTCAATGTAAAGGTTGATATATATATAGAAAGATTGTAGCGGGAAGTTTGGGGGCGTAATTAAAAATTCCGAAATTTTAAAGAGTTTTTTAAAAAGAAAATCAAATTAAAAAACATTCAACAGCGCTTATCATGTTTAAGCGCTGTCGTATATTATTTACAACAGCGCTTAAACATAATGAGCGCTGTTGTAAATCGTTGATATTTGTTTTGTATTTTCTTCAGAATTTATTGATTTTTAAAAAACAAATTTAGTTGAAAATTTGATTTATGAAGCAAATAACTCATTTACTTCGAAAATAATTATTGACTTGCATTTTGTTGTGTTTTGATTAATGAAAAGTATAGCTAATCAAAAATGTACATTGTTCAACCAATTGCTTAGTAAAGAGACACAGTACATATTTTTCAATGACATTGATTTCCAATGCTTATATATGTTCTCATGATATTTTAATAAATTGAATGTTACTTATTGAGTTTTTAAATTCTTAACTTAACAATAATCTTTAAAATATATTACCTGATTTTTAAAAATTAAAAATACTAAAAAGATGTTTTTTACAGCGCTTTTACAAGAAATAAGCGCTGTAATATATACATTTTTTTGATTTAAAATTATTAATTATAAATTTACAGCGTTTAAATTAAAATAAACGCTTCAAAAAGTAATTATTTTATTATTAGTTCTAATATATATTACAACGTTTATTTATTTAAACGCTGTTATAATTAGGGTTTGGATTTAGGGATTAGGGTTCGGGGTTCAGGGTTCAGGGTTTAGAACCCTAATTACGACAGCGCTTTTTTACAATTAAACCCTGTTAAAAGTAATTATTTTATTATTAATTTTAATATATATTACAGCGTTTATTTATTTAAACGTTGTTATAAATAGGGTTTGAATTAAGGGTTAGGGTTCGGGGTTCAGGGTTTAGAAACCTAATTATGACAATGCTTTTTTTAAATTAAACGATGTTATAAATCAGTTTATTATTTGAAACGATGTTATAAACATGATAAATTAGTCATAATATATACACCTCCAAACACAATAGTTGGCAACATCACTTGGACAAAATATTACCATACATGCCATATCCCTCCCCAAGCATACATGCCATCCCTCCCAAGCATACATGCCATATCCCTCCCAAGCATACATGCCATCCCTCCCAAGTATACATGCCATATCCCTCCCAAGCATACATGTCATATCCCTCCCAAGCATAAATGTCATATCCCTCCCAAGCATACATGCCATCCCTCCCAAGCATACATGCCATCCCTCCCAAGCATACATGTCATCTTACGATAAGATCGCTCTATATTATAAAAATACAAGTAGTTCAACTAGCAAAACAAACTAATGTTCTAAATCAGAAAACTTCAAAATCAAATGTCTAACAATAATAACTAAGTTTCCTTATATAGGGGAACAACAAAACTCTAAAACAAAAATAATAAAATATTCAAAAATAATGGAAAAATACTAAAAATTCGAAATAAAATAGTAAACGACCGAACTTTGTATATTTTATACAGCGTTTTCTTAAAAAGCGCTGTGTTAAATACATTTTTTACAGCGCTTTCTATTGAAAGCGCTGTGAAAGATCTAATTTTTTTAACAGCGCTTAATAACAAGCGCTGGTAAAAATATAATCTTTACTAGTGTCAAACCTTCACCCAACGATTCCTCCACCGATCTCCGAAACCCACCTTCGATTCGTCAATTCACAGCCTAAAGACTCAACCTTTACATCCCAAATGCCGCGGATGTGGTGTGCAGGAAGATCCGATTAGGGTTTTGTGGATTTGTTGTGAATCAGTGTTGGTGCGTCGAATTGTGTATATTGACGAACGAGGGTTGATCTATTCTTGGTTTTGAAGTGTTTGTGTTGTTTGGTGATTGAATCGTGAGTAACTATCGGAGGAATTTGTCGGCTATAGTCGGAATCGCGTTCTGGAGTCAGCCGTGGACGGTATTGTAGTTTACCCACTGACGGTTAAGGATTTTAGAAATATCACTAGGGGCCGCGGATAATATTTGTTAAGGGTCCGCTGGAGGTCAACAAATTGCGTTGACCATGGTGTTGATTTTATTAACTAATTAATTAAATGAAAATTGGATTAATTAACCTAATTAATGCCTAATTAATCCATCTAACTGAGATTTAACACTAATTGAACGGAAAACGTTAGGGAGAACGGCAATAAAATGTATAAGGGGTGGTTTTCGGCAATTACGCCCTATAAGGGGTTGTTTTCGGCAATAATGTATATCATCTTTATATGTAGCTTACTGTTAACCATAATTTGTATTAGTTAGATTCAATTAGATGCTAGTGTCCTATTGTTGATTGTAACTTGTTAGACATCTAGGTTACTGTTTGCAGTACATAATTTGTTTAATGTGTGAGCTTTATGCTTTAGTATTGTAGTGTTTTGTAACTGCCGATTGCAGGCAATTTTATTTGATTGTTGTAATCACTCAGTAGACTTGCATTAATTGTTGTGACTAATTAATCCAACAAACTTAAAGGTTGATTATTATATTATTGGTTCATAGTTACTAAATTGATCAGTTTATCGTAGATATGAGTTTTCAAAACATGGATGTTGATGCTATGACACGACAACCTCTTATTGATGTGGCTACTGGAGTGGATCCAATAGTTACCGTTGCACCAAGTGGGGTGCACGGACAGGAAGTGTGTTAGAATAAGGAAAACATGTAGGGTACATGTTGGACTTAAGGAAACATGAAGGACCAAGCTTGGACAGTAAGTTTCTAAAGATATTCAAGGTTTCCTAAAGATATTCAAGGTTTCCTAAAGAAACCAAATCTTGATTATCTACTTACCTAAACCAACTTTAGCTAGGCCAACATGATTTCCTAAGACTTGTATAAATACCCTACTTGTGTACTCTTGTTATTTAGTACAATCAATACTCTTTTCTCAACTTTTCTTTGTTTACTTCCTTACTTGTCATTCTTCCACACTCTACAAACTCAATATACTCTGTATTCTTTCATGGTATCAGAGCAAGATCCTAAACAACTTCCGCACATAAAAAAATCAAATTTTTTTTCCACAAACTCTCATCATGGATACTCGAGTTGTGGCAATACCAGTGGTCCTTAAGGGGCCTAATTATGTTCTATGGTCTAGAATGGCCAGAGTTACCGTTAGGGAGTAAGGGGTTATGTTCTCATCTTGAGGGTGATAAAGCCCCCACAATTACTACCAAGGGAGATGATGGGAAACCTGTCACAAGATGTGATGAAGAGAAGTGGCTACAAGAGGACTTATTTGTGATGACCATACTACAAGCCTCTTTGGATGTGTCAATCCTTGAAGCCTACTCTTTTTGTGCGAATGTCAAAACCCTGTGGGAGACACTTGAGAAGGTTTATGGCAACACAAGCAATCCGAGCCGTGTGTTTGAGGTCAAGAGGGCACTCAACACCCTAAGCCAAGATAATATGGAGTTCACAAAGCACTTTGGGAGGTTCAACACACTATGGGCAGAATTGGAGACATTGAGACCTCAGACTATTGATCCTGCAATCCTCAACAAAAGAAGAAGAAGATAAGGTGTTTGGGTTGCTGCAAACCCTAGATCACTCATACAAAGACCTTGTCAAACACATTCTAAGGGCAGACAAGCTCCCCTCCCTGAAGAAGTGTGTGCACAAATTCAGAAGGAGCAAGGCTCCACTTATCTTTTTGAGGGAAGGAGTTAGTGTGGCTCATAGAGTTGTGGATGAAAAGGCTAACCAGGTGGTTAACAAAGTTGATGAGAGGAAGAGTTTGATGTGTGATCACTGCAAAAAAAGAGGCCATTTAAAAGACAAGTGTTGGATTCTACACCCTCACTTGAAACCTGCCAAATTCAAGCAACCACAAGCCAATAAAGCTAATGAGGACTCAACCGGACCTAAGGAGGATCAATACTTGAAGAAATCAGACCTACATGCTCTCCTCCATGCCTTTAAGGAGAGCATGGGTAAGTCCAATGGTATGTCTCTCTTTGCTTCTAATAAATCTGATTATTGTATAGTCGACTCTGGTGCTTCACATCATATGATTTCGAACTCCAAACTAATCAAAAACATTCAACCAACAAAAGGACATGTAGAAATTGCTAATGGTGACCGTGTGCCTACTAAAGGATTAGGTATTGTTAGATTGTTTAATAAGGACTCTAAAGCTTACTTCATGCCTGATTTTACATCTAACCTCTTATCTGTCAAAAGAATTGCTACTGATCTTAATTGTTGGGTGATGTTTGGTCCTAATGAGCTTCGATTTCAGGATATTAAGACCGGTGCTCTTCTAGGTGAAGTGTTTCCAAAGAAGGCCTCTATTTCCTTGACACTTAGCTAGTTCCTATGTTTCTTTGCATGATGAATCTTTTACTTTCAATTCAGAAGTATCTAATGCGAATAATGAAATTTGGCATGCTAGATTGGGGCATCCTCATCCGAGGGCATTAAATTTGTTGTTTCCTGATATTAAACTTAAACATGATGAATGTGAAGCATGTATATTAGGTAAACATCACAAATCAGTATTTCCAACTTCTAAAACATCATATGAAAACTGTTTTGACCTAGTACACTCGGATGTATGGACTGCCCCTTGCATATCTAGGGATAACCATAAGTACTTTGTTACATTCATAGATGAAAAGTCGAAATATACTTGGTTAACCCTATTACCTTCTAAGGATAGAGAACTAGATGCCTTCATTAATTTCAGAATTATGTTACTAACCACTTCAATGTGAAGATCAAAACATTTAGAACAGATAATGGAGGAGAATACATGAGCAACGCATTCAAGCAACACCTAGCCAAGAATGGGATTGATCACCAAACGAGCTGCCCTTATACACCTCAACAGAATGGAGTGGCTGAAAGAAAGAATATACATCTTATGGAGGTGGCACGGTCCATGATGTTTCACACTAATATGCCTAAGAGGTTTTGGGGGGGTGCTGTTATGACAGCTTGCTACTTGATCCACTACTACAGATCAGATTTATAACAGCGCTTTTTTTTGCCCTTTAACAGCGCTTCTTGAAGCGCTGTTGAAACGAGTGTTGTTGTAAATCACCGATTTATAACAGCGCTTTTTAAAAAAAAGCGCTGTTGTTTATAGGCATTTTCAACAGCGCTTATTTATTATTACAACAGCACTCGGAGATTAGTCATTTAATCGGAGATTACAGCAGCACTCGTTTCAACAGCGCTTCAAGAAGCGCTGTTAAAAGCAATTACTCACAACCACGCTTAAAACCAAAAACGAGGTCGTTTAATTAACATATTACACAGTGTTTTATTTAAGCGCTGTAAAATAATTATTATTTTTAATAATTAGAAAATTAAAATAATTCAAATATTAAATAATTCAAAGTGCTGTTAAATATTTCGTAATAAGATATTTATTATAATATTTTCAGGGATTACAAAAAACGGTTTTTTGAAATTAATAATAATCAATTTTATTTAAATCGTAATATACAATGAAATTGAAATCGATTTTTGACTAAAACCCTAGCCTTCTTCGTGCTGAACTCGGTGCTCGTCTTGAATTTGTCACATTCCCTTCGACATTATCTCAAAATTTGACAATCTGCAAAAAAAAAAACAATGTAATATCATGGTATTAATATAAAACGAAGCAAAACATAAAAGCTCAACCAAAATTTCAATATAAAACACTAAAGCTTAACAAAAAAAAGGTGTTTATACTCACTGGAATCGTTGAAGAACTAAAATTATTGTGAAACAAAAAATTTCAATGTAAAGTTTGATATATATAGAAAGATTGTAGCGGGAAGTTTGGGCGCGTAATTAAAAATTCCGAAATTTTAAGTATGGAATGTGGACCGTTAGATTATTTTAAGCAACGATTGGGATTAAAATCCGTGCGAAACTGAGTCGACCAATCACGTCATTTTCTCTTTAACAGCGCTTAAAATATTTAACGCTGTTAAAGAGTATTTTTTTAAAATAAATCGAATTAAAAAAACATTCAACAGCGCTTATCATGTTTAAGCGTTGTCGTAAAATATTTACAACAGCGCTTAAACATAAAAGCGCTGTTGTAAACCGTTGATATTGTTTTGTTTTTTCTTTAGAATTTATTGATTTGTAAAAACAAATTTAGTTGAAAATTTGATTTATGAAACTAATAACTCATTTACTTCAAAATAATTATTTACTTGCATTTTTGTTGTGTTTTTGATTAATGAAAAGTATAGTTGATTCAAAAATGTACATTGTTCAACCTATTGCTAGTAAAGAGACACATTACAAATTTTTAAATGACAACGATTTCAAATGCTTATATATGTTCTCATGATATTTTAATAAATTGAATGTTACTTATTGAGTTTTTAAATCTTAACTTAACAACACCTTTAAAACATATAACCTGATTATTTTAAACTTAAAATACTAAAAAGATGTCTTTTACAGCGCTTCTACAAGAAATAAGCGCTGTAATATAAAATTTTTTTCGCATTTAAAATTATAATTATGAATTTACAGCGTTTTATTTGAAATTAAACGCTGTTAAAGTAATTATTTTATTATTAATTTTAATATATATTACAGCGTTTATTTATTTAAACGCTGTTATAATTAGGGTTTAAATTTTAGGGGTTAGGGTTCGGGGTTCAGGGTTTAAGAACCCTAATTATGACACGCTTTTTTAAATTAAACGCTGTTAAAAGTAATTATTTTATTATTAATTTTAATATATATTACAACGTTTATTTATTTAAACGCTGTTACAATTAGAGTTTGAATTAAGGGTTAGGGTTCGGGGTTCAGTGTTTAGAACCCTAATTACGACAGCGCTTTTTTAAATTAAACGCTGTTACAAATGAGTTTATATTTGAAACATGATAAATTAGTTCATAATATATACACCTCAAGCACAATAGTTGCCAACATCACTTGGACAAAATATTACCATGCATGTCATCCCTCCCAAGCATATATACATATCATCCCTCCCAAGCATATATACATGTCATCCTTCCCAAGCATATATACATCGGGAGCTTATCATGTTTAAGCGTTGTCGTAAACCGTTGATATTTGTTTTGTTTTTTCTTTATAATTTATTGATTTGAAAATTTGAAAATTTACTTGCATTTTTACTTATTTACTTAAGCTAATAACTCATTTACTTAAAAAATAATTATGAAGCTAATAACTCATTTACTTAAAAAATAATTTACTTAAAAAATAATTATTTACTTGCATTTTTGTTGTGTTTTGATTAATGAAAAGTATAGTTGATCAAAATGTACATTGTTCAACCTATTGCTTAGTAAAGAGACACATTACAAATTTTAATAAATTGAATGTTACTTATTGAGTTTTTAAATTCTTAACTTAACAACACCTTTAAAATATATAACCTGATTTTTTAAACTTAAAAATAGTAAAAAGATGTCTTTTACAGCGCTTTTACATGAAATAAGCGCTGTAATATATAAATTTTTTCGATTTAAAATTATTAATTATGAATTTACAGCGTTTATTTGAAATTAAACGCTGTTAAAAGTAATTATTTTATTATTAATTTTAATATATATTACAGCGTTTATCTATTTAAACGCTGTTATAAATTAGGGTTTGGATTTAGGGGTTAGGGTTCGGGGTCAGGGTTTAGAACCCTAATTACGACAGCGCTTTTTTAAAATTAAACGCTGTTAAAATTTAATATATATTACATCATTTATTTATTTAAACGCTGTTAATTAGGGTTTGAATTAAGGGTTAGGGTTCGGGGTTCAGGGTTTTATAACCCTAATTACGACAGCGCATTTTTAAATTAAACGCTGTTATAAATTAATTTATTATTTGAAACATGATAAATTAGTCATAATATATACACCCAAGCACAATAGTTGCAACATCACTTGGACAAATATTACCATGCATGTCATCCCTCCCAAGCATATATACATGCCATCCCTCCCAAGCATATATACATGCATCCCTCCCAAGCATATATACATGCATCCCTCCCAAGCATATATACATGCATCCCTCCAAAGCATATATACATGCATCTCTCAAGTTCAACTAGCATTTTAACTAATGTTCTAAATCAGAAAAACTTCAAAATCAACTATTAACAGTAATAACTACGTTTCCTTATATAGGAAAACAACAAAACTCTAAAACAAAAATAATAAAATATTCGAAAATAATGGAAAAATACTAAAAAATTCAAAATAAAATAGTAAATGATGAATTTGCCCAACAAAGACCATTTTGTTTGTCGGCTCGTCGTCTCTTCGAAACGATATATAATGGGCCCAATTCTGACATCGGGAGCTCAAAAAACTGCTAAAATGCACCTATAACGTGCACCGACATTACAGTGATTCATGTTGTTTCCAAAATTCAGCATCATCTGTTCTGTATCAAGTACTTTAATAAAAAAATCAGAGCATTATTATTTTTAGGGTGTTTCAAAAATTTTAAAAAAAATCAGCATTTATTATTTTAGGGTGTTTCATTATTTTTAGACAGCGCTTATAATAAAAGCGCTGTTATAAATATCAATTAAGACAGCGCTTATATAAAAGGTGTTGTCGTATATAAACAACAACGCTTATATTAAAAGCGCTTTCTTAATTGATATTTATAACAGCGCTTTTCATGAAAAACGCTGTTATATATGTTACATAAGACAGCGCTTAAACTAAAAGCGCTGTTGTATAATTTTTACAGCGTTTTTAAAAGAGACGCTGTGCTAAATATATTTATTACAGCGCTTTATCATTAAAGCGCGCTGTTAAAACGCTATTTTTTTAACAGCGCTTTTTTCAAGCGCTGTTAAATATATAATCTGTACTAGTGGGGATTAATTCATCATTTTCGTTTTTAACTACGGTTAATCCTCCTTTCTTTGGAACGACGTGGATTGGGCTAACCCAATCTGAATCGGGGATCGAGTATATGATTCCTGCATCTCTAAGTTTTGTTATTTCTTTCAGAACAACTTCACCTAATTTGGGATTTAGAAGAAACTCCCTAGATGGTTTTGCGTCATCGCATAAACGAATCCTATGCATGCATACGTCGGGACTAATTCCTTTTAAATCATCTATAGAGTGTCCTATAGCATCTTTATGTGTACGTAAAACATGCATGAGTTTCATAGTTTCATTTGATTTAGCAAAGCACTTATGATTACGGCGAAAATTTTTCTGAAACTAAAAATTCGTACCTTAGATTTGGTGGAAGAGGTTTCAATTCCTGACCAAATTCATTACCTTTGCTCGAGTTGCTTATGATTGAATGATTACATGTAAGTTCCTGCTCGGTCAAATTCTGCTCGATCAAATTCTGCTCGACCGAAAATGACTCGGTCGAGTACTCGGTTTCATCCATGAGATTCGACATATTTTCTTTCTTTCCTTCACTTTCAAGAATGTTAGCGCGGAAATATCAACTATATCACTATTTGAAACATTAGCATCAAACAAATCACAATCCAAAGAACAAGTAGGTGCTTTCATCATTTTAGAAAGATAAAATTTTACCTTGTCCTCACCTAGGTCCAACTCGATTGAACCATCGCCACAATTTATCAATGCCTTGACTGTGTTTAAAAATGGTCTTCCCATAATAACAGGAATTTCGGCATAAGGGTTATCATCCATTTCTAACACATAAAAATCCACAGGAACATAGAATTCTCCAATTTTAACAGGCATATCTTCTAACACACCAATTGGTACTCGTTTAGACCTATCAGCTAGTCTAAGAATTAAAGTGGTGCTAGAAAGTTCTCCTATTCCTAATTTTTCATATAAGATAAATGGCATTATGGAAACTCCTGCTCCTAGATCACATAAGGCATCATCAATATTATATCTCCTACGCGATCGGTATAGTGAATGAACCATAATCTTTTTGTTTCTTAGGCATCTTACGTTGTATTACGGCACTAGAATTAGGTCCTAAGGCAACATGGTCTACATCACATAATTCACGACGATGAGTTATAATATCTTTTAAAATTTAGCATAGGTGGGCATTTGAGAAATTACCTCTGAAAATGGTAGAGTGATGCTAAGCTTTCCGAGAATTTCAGCAAACTTCTTGAATGCGGCTGTTTCTTTTACCTTCTTTTGTCTGTTTGGGAATGGAAGTGGTGGAACGTAAGGTGGTGGTGCTACGTAAGGCGGCTCACTTTCCTTGTCCGTGGCTTCCTCTTCCTGCTCGGGCTGCTGAGTGTTACTCGGTTCATCTTGCTCGGCTGAATTTGTTGGTGCTTTCTTTGGTCTTGGTCCTTCAAGCTCCTTACCACTCTTCAAAGTGATAGCGCTTAGTCGGCTGAGTTTATTTCGGGTTGAGAAGGAAGTTTTCCGGGATTCCTTGAATGCGTTGAAGCGAGTTGCGCAAACTGTGTCTCAAGCATCTTCTGTTCGGCTTTCCTTGTTGGAGTTCCGCGAAGATATTCTGAATGTCTTTGCTCTGTTGTGCTTGAGTAGCTATCATCTGAGTCATTAGTTGCGCTAAGGTAGGTTCCTCGGATTTCTTGTCTTCCTTCCTTTGGTTGTTTGATTTGTGCTCGGGCCGTAGTTCTGACTCGAGGCTTGGTTGCTCGGGTAGTCTCCTCTAGCTTGGTCTGTGGTAGTATTGAGACTTACCTGGGCTTGGTTATTGTACCCGAGGGGGGGGAATCTGAGTAGAATCTAGTCTGCCTTTGTTGAGGGGGTACGTAGGATCCTTGTCCTCGAGCTATGTAGCTAACGTCTTCTCCTCCTTTAGGGCCGTAAGCTTCTTCAGTGTGCTCGCTAACCTCGTAGACGTTCGATTGTGTTTTCTTCTTATCTAAGTTAAGGTTAGAAAGGGCTTGCACTAAAGAGTTAACGGTTTTTGAAAGATTATTAAAGTCGGCTTTCGTGACTGAATTCGTACTCGGCTCAAGTTCCTCCTTCTTCAGATGGTTCCATGCGAGTTTCTCTATAACCTTGAATCCTTCGCTCGCGGGTAGTCCCATGATGCTTCCTCCGCTTCCTTGATCCATGCGTAATCGACTGTTTTCGTCCATTCCATCGTAGAACATCGACAACAATTCCCATTTGTTATATCCATGATGAGGACATTCGCGTTGAAGTCCTTTGAATCGTTCGTACGCTTCGTAAAAGATTCATTGTTGGCTTGAACGAATTTGTTAATTCTATCCCTAATACGTTTTACCTTTGCAGGGGGAAAATATTGGTTTACGAAAGCTTGGGCTAAGGCGTCCCATGTCTTGAATGTGTTTGGCTCGTGTCCTTGAAGCCAATCTTTCGCTCCATCGGTTAGAGAAAATGGAAATAGCTTCATGTAAACTATTTCTCGAGGTACTCCTGCAAATTTATACGTACGGCATAGTTCAGTAAAATTATTAAGATGAACGTGAGGGTTACCGTATCCGTCAAATGATTCACTCTTGATCATTTGGATGAGTCCTCCTCGAAGTTCAAAGTCGTATCCTTCTTCATTGGGAATGCGAATGGAGAATCATAACTTCCAATGGTTGGAGTTATGTAATACTCGGCTGGTTGCTCGACCTCAGCCCCTGCTCGAGCTGCTCCTTGCGGTCGAGTTTGATTTTCCATATTGGTCGAGTGTGATGATTTGTTCTCGGTTTCTTGGGTATTGTCCAAGGGAAATTCCACGAAGTTGAGGTCAAAGGTCTAGAAGATCTCGAAGAGCTAGAACTTGAGTTTGTGACGTCCACTTGCACCTTTTTCTTCGCTTTAGAGTTTGATTGCATTCACCTACAAAAAGATGAATTTTAGTAATAGCTAGAAAAATAAGCAAATGAAAGTTTTTATTATTACTATTATTTTATTTTTTATTTTTTTATTTAGGATTTCGAGTGACTCGAAATCTAGAACTAAAAATTAAACTAGTGAAAGATTTTAAAAACTAAAAACTAAACACCGTTCCCCGGCAACGGCGCCATTTTGACGTGTGTATAGTGATAAATATATTCCAACACGCAACTCAAAAGAATTTATAGAACTAGGGGTGACCTAGTGTCGAACCCAAGGGAACAGTGGAGTCAAGTTATATTTCAAACTCGATTACTAGCTTTCAATTCTTTAAACTCGATTACTAGCTTTCAATTTAGTTCTTAAGTGTTTTATTTATTTTAAAGGCAATATTATTTATTCTAAAGGCAATATTTAAAGAAAAGGTTTGTTATCAAATATTAAAAACTATGACAAGGATGAGAATCCTCCACTAATACTTATGGTTTCACTCGAGCAAGATATAGATTATAGTTATGAATTTCCTTCTTGATGACAATTTAATCTAGAACGTATAGTTATATGATAATATAAATCCTCACTCCGAATGTTGGATTTATATTATAGAATTTAGACTGAGTAGCATTAGCATACGAATCCTCACTCCGAATGTTGGATTCGCACGTAAACATCTACTCGACTAGCTTCATTCCTCCCGGTGTTTTCACTAATCTGTCCAAATACGCTTATTAATACATTCATGCACCAAATATACTCGCTGCTCCCGCTTTGCTAATATACTCGATCTAATGGTTGTATTGATTCCAAAATAGTCTAAGTTCACCTCCCGGTCCTTCCCTAGAAAATACTACTCGACCTACTCTTCTAGACGTTTTGTCAGGACACCTAGACGTAGTTCGGGTATGATTCAACACACATAATAGTCATACAAGAATTGATTCATATAAATTAGATAATCATGTTCTAGTTATTCATAAGCATTAGGGATTCATCAAATCCCCATCATAAGGAAACTACTCACTCATCTCGAGTGATAATGCAAACATGTTCAAACGATTGTAAGTAAAACGATTGTAAATAAAACAAGAGTAAAGTTTAGAAATTCTCAGTGATTGATGATCCACGGTCGAGCTCCAAGCTGCTGCTATTCTCCTCGTTATCTCGAGTACAAAATTAGGTTGAACAAACTTCTGTAATTCAAACGGTCTTTTCGAGCTCTCTCGGCTATCTTCTTCTTCACATGGTTTACTCGACTTCAATCAATCACTTTTCTTTACTAGGATTTTTGGCCCCCTAGGCAGCAAGCTTCTTCAAGTATCTTGTGATGCTTATATAGTGAAGTGTAATCACAAGGGTCGAGTGAATGAAAGGTCTTGCTTTAACTTCTAGTCATAAATGGCCGAGTAAATGGGAAGTCTAGCTTATCCACTCATCTTAAATGATCGAGTAAGTGGAAGGTCTAGCTTATCTTCTTGTATTAAATCTTGTATTAAATGGTCGAGTGGATGAAGAGAATCCATACGAAGAGTCTTGGTCACGTGATGACTTGCTCGCGCAGTGTATTTACTCGGTCGAGTAACATGAGTTTGTGCTTGTTTTAGCTCGAGTCAGGTACTTTAGTGCACTCGGTCTAAAAATTACAGAAATGCTTCCAATTACGTCTGATTTAGGCCGAATTCACGTGATTTTCCTCATATTTCCATTTATGAGGATGAAAGTAGGGGCTTAAAATAGACATTTCTAACACTGATCACTTCCCCTCCTCCATTCATATGCATTTTCATCATAAATTCCACAAAACTTGTCACCTTCTTTTGTAGCTCGAGGTGCATTATTGCTTTTCATTTTCAAGGTTGAAGTTTAATGCGATTTGCTATTTCTGGCACTGCCGCAGAGGCTGAATTATATCCTGTCGCGTAGGCTGAAGCATTATCTGAAAATTCAATACCATTCGCGTCCGTAAATGGTATACCCTCCGTGGTGGTGCAAAAATTACACCCATTTATATAATTAAAAATCGCAAAGTGGTCTTGATGCCTCAATAACATTAATCACACACAAAACCTGGTGTAATGCATGAAATAATATATTTAAGGGTTTTTTCATAAGAACCACCCATAAAATACTCGGATTTCCAAGTCCCACCCATAAAAACTTTCCTTCACAAATCACACCACGTCGTTACAACATTTTTCACAAGTCACACTCCACATCAAACGCCGTCTGATTTTCCGTTAAACCCAAAAATAATCGTAAGAGTTATTTCATAAGAACCACCCATAAAATACTCGTTTTCCCAAGTCCCACCCATAAAAAACTTTCTTTCACAAATCACACCACGCCGTTATAATATTAGTCACAAGTCACAAGTCACAAGTCACACAACCCCAATTTGGCGAGGAAATCAGACGGCGTTTGACGTGGAGTGTGACTTCTGAAAAATATTGTAACGGCGTGGTGTGATTTGTGAAGGAAAGTTTTTATGGGTGGGACTTGGAAATCCGAGTATTTTATGGGTGGTTCTTATGAAAAACCCTTTTTTATAAATGCTTTCAAGGGGGAAATTACCTTCCTAACCCTCGGCATTCGTAAGAATTTTTTTACTCTCTACAAATTCTTTCAAGAGGGAAGAGTTACCTTCCTAACTCTCGACATTTATAAGAAACGTAATATACAAAATACTTTAACTTAGTGTGCTGAAATCCACAAATTCAACGCGTAGTAATTTTTTTTGCTTTGAGCATCAAACGTGTGTCAAGTCCCTCTAAGATATTTTATATCAACCCCAAATTCTGAAACAGTTCAATTAAAAAATAATGATATACATCGAGTCACCGATATCTCAATTTTCAGAATGTATGTGAAATCTTAATATCAAAATTTGATAGAGTAGAACATCAAAAGATTCAGCCTTTTATCACATATGCAATAGATTTTATACTCAAAACTCATGCAATAAAAACATGTTCATAAACTAACGCAATGCATGCTAAAATAATAAATGTGTAGACGCAACAAATCAACTCTCTCACCCTACACTTGAATTGAACTGTGTCCCACGGTACAACTTAAGAAATAAGATGGAACACATACAAGATTAAAAAATGCATGTGATAATGTGTTTAAATATCTAAATGATTAAATTTGGTTTCCTCCCAATAAGCGCACTGGTTTAATGTCATTGACTTGTTGGTACCTCATTAGTTTAGATTTTTGGTTTCGCTAAAGGTACTTCCAATGAAACTTACTGATTTTTTCCACCAATTTGGCTACCATTGTAATCTACAACACATGTATTTGACACATGATGGTAAAATGCACAAAATTACACAAAAACTACACTTTATCCTTGATCATGCTCTCACCGGTAATGATGCCAAAATTTGACGCACACATCATTGACTACGTCGAACTTAAATTTATAATAATTCCTACAAGATATCAAGCGGCAAGTAGGGTCGAACTCAAGAGAGAGAAAGTTAAATAAAGAGTAAAAATTTTCTACTAAATTAATAGGGGTTGTTTTAGTATCAAGTAACAAATAATGTAACACTACCAAAACACCGATTCGAGTTGTTATTTGCAACATAAAAATAATAATACTCGCTTGTGATTGCTGCCTTTCCCCGAAAAGGGAGAGACGAGGGAATCGTCCGCTCCCGTTCATGTGACGAACATCGTTAGGTCCCGAATTCCGCGAACCACCGGATCTAGACCAAGATCTCCATTACGTCGTACGAGATATTGATCCGAAGAAGTCACTTTCAGTTGTAATATCTAGTTATTTCCACTAGAGACACAACAACATACATCTGCTAAGATAATATATAAATAATTCTATAAAATTCATCGTTTCTATTAACAGTTAAGTTCAATAGCTTGAATAAGTAACACAATTACAACACCACTACGCTTTACTAGAATAAAATCAAACAAGTATCGTACGAGACATAATAATGTAGTTTAATGCTAGTCTACTCTAAACAAACATACATGCATGTAATAAGCTTAAAGAATTGTCCTAATATTCACATAAAATATGTTACCAAACATATCCCCAAATCGGATGAGTTTAGTTACACATAAAATTAATGATAAAATAATTAAAATATAAGAGTTTTAAGAGTGAAATGTGTCACAAATTGGATTTTGAAGATGTAGATTTCTTTATCCCCCTTCTGTTGTCACCACGGCTAGAGAATGAAATGTTTTCTTTTCTAAAAATCCATATTTTTTCAAGTTAAAAGAGAGCACGAAAAATGGTTGAAAATGGTGTGAAAGGGTGTAAAAAGAAAGCCAAACAATGGTCAAATGATGGGTGATTTTTGTTGTCTTCCTCTCCTCCTTTTATACGCATTTTCATCATGAATTCTACAAAAACTCGTCACTTGCTTTTGTAGCTCGAGGCGCATTATTACTTCTCATTTTTAAGGTTGAATCTTAATGTAATTTGGTATTTCTGGTACTGCCGCGGAAGCTGAAGTATTGCCTGTCGCAGAGGCTGAAACATTATCTGAAAATTCAATACCATCCGCGGTGGTGGAGATTCAGATTTTGCACTTTTTGTGGTTCAATCTTCTATTTCAAATGACTTGAGATAACACTCATTTATCCATTAAAATGGCAAAGTGGTCTTGATGCATTTATAACATGAATCACACACAAAACGTGAAATAGTACATGAAATACGATCTCCTCACAAGTATAAACATGCTCCATCATGCACCGGGAATTACACATTGAAGGTATGAGACCGATCTCCTCTGTCAGGTAATTTCTTGAAAGGAAATACTAATTCTTTGAAAATAACTTCTCTGCTAACATGCATTGAATGTTTGTATCAAAAAAAACATGCATTGAATGTGACTATAAGTCAAATACCTTGTACCCCTTTTTTCGAATCAATATCCGAGAAATATACATGGCTTTGCACGAGTATCAAACTTTGTTTTTTTCCAGGAAATGTGTTTGTCATGAAGCATAAGCACCCAAATATTATCATGTGTTCATAACTTGGCTTTGATGAAAATAACACTTCATAGGGTGACTTCTCATGTAAAAATGTTAGGGGTAGTGAACGCGAGTCGTCGTATAGTCAAATTATACTTCTCTTCCCCACTAGTATAGCGGTTAAGTAAAGGTCAATCCCACACAGAACAGTAGATATGTCACTTCATGAAACTATAAAACTACTTGGGTGAGTGCGTGAGTTGCACACAACAATGCGTGTGACAGTATTAAGAAACAGAAATAGGCACCAGAGAGAATGCGCAGGCAAAGACTAGTGCAATTAGTAAACAGATTTATATTGGTTTGAACAATCCCTCATAAATGAGAACTTTATCAATGACCTCTAAACATATTCCGACACATATTCAGACACATATTCCAACATATATTCCGACAAATTTCATGCAAATTAGTGTCACGTCAAGGCTTCCTAATTCAGACACATATTCCGATCAAAGAATATGTGGTATTAATTCACAACTAGTTTATAAACTTACAAATCCCATCAAGGTAGTAAGAGTCTTTAAAACCTCCCTCGAAGCTTCCCTTGCAATTCATCGGTCTGGGTGGGGCAGACACCCCTCCTCTCGGGGAGGTGGTCAGTCTTCCTCCGCCCACGGTAGAGTAGTTTCCCTTTCCCTTTCATTTTCGTACTGCCTTTTCTTTCAATAATGGCGCTTCTATGCCCTTGCTTTCCTCTAGCCGTGTGCTAGCTCTTCCTCAAGCCATGGTGCTCGATTTCCTGACCCCGTTTCGGGGTTGTCATATGGTGGGGATTCGAGGGCGGTCGGTTTGCCGTGGATCTGTCGCTCGGCCACGGGTTGGAAGTCGCCATCTGCGGGGATGAAAGGCTTGGTCGTCAATCCAAGCCCCCGTGCGGTTTTCGGCCTTGTGGTGGATGAGCTCTCGTATCGCGGAATGAGCTTCGGTCGAAGCTGAGCGTCGGACTTTTGACGGGAGGGCGGCTGGGAGCTGGGATCGTCGGATGAAAGGGGCTGCGACTGGGGATGGACGGATGCGGGGGAGCGTGGCGTTTCGGCGACTGGAGTTGTGGGTGCTCGGTGACTGAGGTCAGACGATCGCGCAGGAGTGGGATGCTCGGGATGGGGCGTGAGATGCTCGGGAGGCTCGGCGGCGTGCTCGGCGGCGTGCCTGGGTTGGATCGGAGGCGTGAGGTCGCGTGGGCTGACTCGGTGGCGTGGATGAGGCGGCGGCGGCGTTGGATGAATTGGGGTGTGCCAGGGTTTCTGCCTTTAGGCTTTGGTGCTAATGGGCCTGCTGGGCTGGGTCTTGATGCTTGCGCCCCCCGTCTGGGCCTTGATGCTTATGTCCCCCGTCTGGGCCTTGATGCTGATGTCTCCTGCCAAGGCCTTGATGCTCGTATCCCCCGTCTGGGCCTTGATGCTTATGTCCACTGTCTTTTGTTGTTCCTGATTTCTGGGTCTCGATGCCCTCTCGGATTAATGTCTTGGCTGCTGTGGAGTGTCTGTTCGAGTCCGGTGGTGCTTGGACTCTGGTGAGTGCGTTGGGATGGCGCCGATCTTGGCCTGCTCTTCAACCGTCTTTAATGAGACTTTCGCGACGTAGAATTGTCTTTGGATATGTCCCTTCGATTATGCTCCATTTGCTTGTATTGTAATATCTTTATCTAATGAAACATCTCACCTTGATAGTGTTAAGACCTTGGCTGAGAATTTAGCGGTACCGTGCCCGTGCGCACCAACGCTATACGACGGAAACAACAACAATCTGTCCAATCATCTCTACCGAGGCAGCAACATAGAGTGCTTGAGCAGCAACTCGACACTCTTCTTAGATATCGGATGCATGAAGAGGCCTCCAAATAACAATGTAGTTGATGGCTGAAGAAAGGAAAGCGAGCAACAAAAAGGCCGAAGGAAAGGCACACTCTCAATGCGGGAAAACAAAGTCCAGAGTTGCAGCACTTGCTCAAGGCAACAAGTGAGCCTCATGGACTTGAGAACCAGCTGACCACACTTGGGCAACCTTGTGCAAGAAGGCACGCAGACCCAAGGATTGGTTCACTCTCAGGGAACCATCAAACAGCGGAGCAATGATTGAGCATGACCTTGAGGACAAGGTCATTCTTAAAGGGTCGGTGTTGATAAGACCTCGATCATCAATATATTTATCTTATCAAGGCATCGAAAGTCATCTCGAATGGCTTTTCATCTTATAGAGGATCTTCTGAGGATAGCCTTTACCGAAGAAACAAGTAACCAAGGAAATACGAGCAGCGAGGAACCTTTCGAGGAAACTTGGAAAACTAAACTATTGAGGCAAACGAGGGATCAACTCGAAGTGACCGTGTCGAGATTATCGAGTCCTAGACATGCCTTATCATTCTGTTAGGAAGCATCGCACAGACAGAGTTAAAGCTCATCTTGGATGTTTTTGCCGAAGACACCGAGCTATTCTACCGAGGCCTTATCGAGGAATGCATAACAAGCAGCGCACTTAAGAGACCACTAGCTACTGTGGAAGACATTTCTAAGTGTTGGGACATGACTAAGGAATGCATAGGCACCTTATCCAAAGAGAAGTGGTTGTAGCTAGGAACACCGATACATGATGCCACGGATGCCATCTTCGAGAGACTTCATGGACTATCCAAGTGTATTAACAAAGCCCTCCTAATCGGCAAAGGATCTCCAACAGTCAACATGTCCAAGTTGTCAAGTAAGACCCTCAATGAGCTAGCAATGGACTGCCCACATGTCCATCAATCAAAGGCCAAACGCGGGCAGCAATATGCTTCATTAGAGGCCAGCCTTGCCAAAGGAGTGCCACCGGCAGCTTTCCACCCCTGCTCACCATGCTGCATGCCCCTCATCCTTCAGCAAATCCTCTAGAAATGGCCTGCTTCAAGGTTAAGCTACCTTGCCTTCAAGGCAATCTTATCCTCCTTTTGTAACACTTTAATTAGAGTTCTTAACTGGTCATTCCAGGTCTTTCGATCTTTTGGGTAGGAGGGGTCATAGATGAGTGTTTTTTTTTTTTTTGATTGAAGTCATAGATGAGTGTTGGCTGGTTTCATTTGTGTCTGGTTCCGCTTTTTTGATTTAATACACATTTATTCCCACAAAACAATATATCTTTCAAAACAGCCTCAGTACCAGTGTGTGAATTGGATAACTGAACCGCATAAGCAAGTGTTAATACATAGTTCACCAACATAACAATAAGTCCAGCCGAAGTTGTTGCTGCATAGAGCCAAACTGCCTAGAACCAGCACTAAAGAGTAATCGGGAATGTTAACCCTTCATAAACAGCAAACTGCCTCACCCCCATAGTTACTCCGAATTGTTTTACTCCACCAAGTTCAATCTATGGTTTCATCCACTCGGCCAGTATTATGATATCTAGCTCTACTTCAATTTTCAAACCGCCCCTTCAATATGTCTTCTTCCTCGATGCAGGCTTTCGAATCTGCTCTTTTTTAGCCATCATCATGGGTGCAACTGTTATGCTGGACTGAAGTATTTCCTTCAATCTGTGAAAAACAAAACCATAAGTATAGTAAATCAGATCAGAGTCGCACTTCGCATCATCAAGGGAAACTGTTGGACACTTTTTTACCTTGGCATGCCAACCCAAAGAAAGATCATGGATACCCCTAGCACTAGAGGATAAACCGGCGCAGTAGTTAGATCCTGCACATAAATTATAGCAGTATATAAGATATTTCTATGCATTACATTCAGGGAAGTCAACTTGTTTTCATAAACCGCATAAGTATAAGTTAACAAGCCCGGGTTTAAGTCTTACATGCTTGAGATAGTCCTCTACAAATCTGAATCTAAGGGGCCCAATGTGATTTCTCACATTTTTCTCCAAATCAATTTCAATTACTGCTGACTCAAATCTCTGTGTGCTTGACGAGGGACCATGTTGCAGTTGCAAAAGGTACTTGCCTCTAGGCAAATCCTTTACTTGAAAGAAATTTGAGAGAGGTAGTGGGAACACATACTCGATCTTTGATGGGTTACTTGCTGATCTGATTTCGACCCTAAGATTTGGCTGAACTTGGGAAATCATGTCTCCTTCCACATGGCCGCTTACTATGGTTATTTCGGGCTCTTCGAACACAATAAAATCCAAACCCCCAATATCCTCCAGTCCAACCTATATGCGATAACAAAGAATTGCATTACACCATCTATTCTGTATTTCTCATCCAAGAGTAATCTATTAACCAACACGACAGCACTTAATGGCCCAAATTTAGAAATAGTTATGTACTCATATAGCACAAACATGTGCTTACTAACATAGATGTTCCTAAACAATTACACCTGTAAAGGATTATTAATAATTTATTTATTGTTACTCCTCAAATTAACTCCCATGAATGAGAAACTCTTCAATAATGCAAGGGCTTGATTAGAAAAATTTGCTATTGCATACTATTTATAAAAAATAAAATCCACCGTCTGCATACCTCAACAACTACATTTACAGGAGAGGCACGCTCAATGCTGCTGCTCTCAGAATCACCTTTCTTTACCACCTTTACTGAGTAAGTTGTATTAGGATAGAGACCTCGCAGACGATAATTTCCAGAGGCATCAGTCATTGTTTCCTCATAGTAGCCTTTGGATTCTGATCTTGCTTCAACTTGAACGACTTTAGGCTGACCAGAAATGAGTGTCACCATACCAGTTGCACTGTCGAAATTTTTAGTCAGTTTACGAGTAAAAAAAATTGCACTGTGCACACATCCAACAAACATTGGACAATCAGTTGTGAAATAAGATCCAACTATAGCAAACAAACTGCATGAATAGTCTTATCGTTAACTAGACCAGAGGTATGACTGCTATTAAATGTGTAAACTTACAATATGACAGTAAAATAGAATTTATCTTCAAATAAATGTGGGTGTACTTTTGTAAACCATGATGAGAATGCATTTAACTAACATTACTAAAAATGGTGTAAAACCATTAAAGCCGAGGTACACAAAAGAATGTTGTGGCTCAAAAATCATGCAAATGGCATTATAATGTCTCCTTAAAAGAAAAGATAGCTACCTGTATGCCACGCGGATGGCCTTGAAAGACACATCTCTGGATTCTCCGGATGAAAGTTCAATTGCTTGCGCAGGAGGTGAAAAAGCATATTCCTGTCATTGAGGTTGTACATTCGATAAGTAGCTTCACGACATTATACATTTGTTGATCTGATTAGTTTAACTGCAATATCTGCTTCAGCTAAGTATCATCGATCATAATAGAGAGTAAACTGAAACATGAAACACTAAGTGCCCTCTTACTAGTACTATATTTCGAATATAACAATTAATTTTAAACACAACTAAACTATACAGCTTTGAAGCATAATGTCAAAACAGAAGTTTTAAATATATACAAGTGGGAAAGTCACCAGCAAACTATGCATGCAGGGGGAATAAAACAACAATGACAAGTAAAAGAACTTCAAACTTCCACAAGTTGAGTTTTAGATACACAACTAAACTTATTAAGATTATCCGATACCAATACCTTTAACAACGGGCGTAGATAAAAGCTTCCTGGAAATAGATTATCAAAGAGGTGCAATCCTCCAGCTTTCGAAATAGAATTGTTCCTATAACCTTGGTCCCCACTCAATGATAACAACACAGGGGGAAAGACTTCTTTTGCTTCTTCTGAATAAATGCGTACATTTATTTGCCCAAGCTTCTGGCATGAAAACTTATATGGGCCGAGAGGTTTTAGATGGTACCCGGGCTGCAAACATATATTGGAGTCATTAATCACTTAGTCATAACAAAAGAAGTAACTTATTGACTCTAAAAACATCTCTGGCAAACAAACATTAGATTATTTATTAATGTAATTTTTACTAACCTTCGATGCCTCAACATAGTAGCTCACATCATCATAAAGCGGTCCACTAGTAAAGATACCGTCGTAGCCTGTTTCAGTTTGAAATGCCACTTCACCAGTTTTAAGATGAGAGTTGAGACTATCCCCGGCAGAGATAATATTTATAAGAACACCTGATATGGGAGGGGATACTGCCCCTTCAATATATAAACCCATACGACCGTCAAAAGGTTTAACATGACCTTGGCAGCCATGATTCTCAACCGAAACCTACCAATCAATAAAAAATTGAATCATTGGATTACTAAACGAACATCCAGAGAAAATAACTGAAACAGCTTACATGTTGATGACTAGGGTAAAACAGTATCTTTCCATTTGCATCTCTGCAACATTAATGAGCAAATTAGGAGTCAATATTCATCTGTGCCAAAGTCGCTCATCAGAGAAGATCTTATATTCATGGAAAAGAGTGATCACCTTGTGTCCTTAGGAACAACAGCATAATTCTGGCCAGGAACGGACCATATTGAATATTCATAAACAGATGTTGTCTGATCCCGATCACTTAACACAGGACTCGCTATAGCAGTTTCAACTATGGTGCCTCCACTAAGAATGTCCACACTGATGGTTTCCGGCAGCTCAGGCACCTTACTCAACAAATTGGTGTCCATGTAAATTTTCCCTTGAATACGATATTTTTCTGCAGTTAAGTTGATGAGCTGCAAACACAAATGAATGGAAAATATATGAATACAGTCAATATGTATGTGTTATCCAAGAAACATTTGAAAGAAATGCATGACTACCGTGGTTGGGATTTGAGTATCAATTTTTACTGAAGAACTACCGAAGAATATGCAAGAGTCAACAAAATGAAGTTCATGCACTCCCGGATTTTCGAGACATAATTGCTGGGATCCTCTCTGCAAGCAAAAATAGGATTTAAGCACAATCACAGTTTAAAGAATACAGGAAACGTCAGTAAGAATCTTCAGGCCATAATATAGCAACCATAATTTGCAGGTCCACTGATGAGCCATTTGATTGAATCATTTTGACACCAACATCATGGCTAGACGTTATAGTAACTTTGTAACCTTGCTGAACAAACTCAATCCCGTGAACATCCTCTCCACCAACATCAACTGGAACAACGCTTTGCTGCCAGCACCAATTGTCTCTCTCCAACTTCGTGTCTTGTAAAACATGTTTAACCTGCATATAGAGCACAGATATGGTCAAGATACATGGTATATTGTTTTCATCTACATGTTGGTTAGCATGTTCTTACTAATATAATTCCCATATAGTACAAACGAACATGATTCAGCAATCAAAGGTCAAATTTAAATCCAAGGATCTGCAAAAGAGTAGGCACAGATTTTGAAGAGGGTCCAGAGGATGTTATTCAATACAAAATGAGTTTGTGTAGTATCCGCATCATATCTTCAGTGTTGTCAGCAGCAGCAACAGAGATTTATAATCGGTGTTTTTGTTTTTAGTGCAGCCTTATAACACATTCATGTGATTAATATAAATGGGTTAATTACCACATAAGATTATGACCAGTGCGCCTTAAATTTCACATACTATTTGAAAAGAGATTACTGTCACAATCCCATTTGAAACACAACCGATAAAATAGGTGATCGGGAATACCCTTAATAAGGGTATCATACTGTGATCAAACATTTAACTATAATTGCATTACGTGATTCATGAAATTGGAATGAAAATTGTTTAGTGAGAAACTAAGTCAGCTTTTGAGCTATTTATAAAGTCGGAAACTTATCAATGAACCTGAACAAGCAAATACCTCGAGCATATATTTCCCAGGGTAGACATTTGTGAATGTAAATGCATTGCTATTGTCAGCTAGGCTAAGAGTAGTAACTTCTTCGTCTTTCTTCCCATATTTCTTTATTAAAGTAATAGAGACAGATGAGCCACAGCCTTCTTTGCAGGCAATAGTTCCATGTATATTGACCAATGTCTAATGTAATGAAAAATGAACATTAGGTCAGAATAACAAACAAAGATCATGAGAAACAGACTGATCATGTAATATAATGTCTATAGAGTAGTAGTTACTGACAGTGCAACTTTTACCTGAGAAAACTGAAGGTTTAGTAGAGGACTCTTAACAGTAACATCTAGGAATGGAGGTGAAAATAAAAACTCGGGGGTGTAGCCAGACGCTTCTGGCGAGGCAGTTAAGCGGTACTCTCCAGATGGAACCTGAGGATGACAAAAATGAAAATTGAAATACTATTTTGATAAAGTTCAGTGTTATAAAAATATAAAACAGATTCAAAGTCCATAACAAAAGATATCTATAACAGCCAGTCTCTCCATTGTTCAAGAAGCTGGCGCTTTTGACAAAGAAAGCGTAACACGCGTTGAAACAAGAGAAACTGCCGCCAATAGAATCAGTTGATAAAAATATGGCAATGGTGAAAAGGGATGTCATTCAAACAACTCAATAAAACAATTTCTCCATCAGAACTTCCTACAAAATAGATTGTAGAACTTTCTTTTGGGCAATGTATGGGTGCAGATGCTCTGACTGTACACGGCTAATTTTTATCATAAAGCTAGCATACCTCAAAGCAGAAGTTCCCGCTTTCATCTACAAGTTTAACTTGAGGTTTTACATTTCCTGGTCCGTGTGTCAGTCCCACCTAGTCAACAAAGTGAGCAAAATAAAAATCTGTTATTGACTCAAGTATTCAACTGCATCAGCTTAATGTTCTAAACTCTAAAGTAAAGATCTTCATTAGAAACATGACCGAGTTGATCAAATGTGAGGTACCTTTGCCTTGTATGCAGAACCAACGGTACGGACCACTCCACACAAATCATAAGAGATAGCATGGATATCTGGAATCGAAGCCATATTCGGAAGAACCTTTGATTGATTTGACAAAGAAAACAGTCATTAAATATTGTTTAAAATTTAAATGCATCATGACTCATGAAAGGGCAAGATTTCATCGTCTCAAAGTTGACTACATAATTTACCAAAAAGTCTTTCAGGATGTTGAATTTGTAATGCTCCTTTGATACCTCTACCGTGTAGTGGGTCGAGGTAACCTGAACATAAATGGGCGAAAACTAAATTACACTCATTATTTTCTGAAGTCAAATGCTTTTTACTGAATGCCACAAAGTTCTAACACGAAGAAAACAAGATAAAAAGAAATTTATGGGATAAATTTGAATATCAAGTACTGTTGTTACTTGTTTTGCTCTATATTACTATCACTAGAGGGAGCAGATGCTTCAGCATAGGCATGCACAAGAAAAGGGATAAAATTTTTAGAATGATGTTTATTATTATAGACTTCTTCTCCGTTTATCTACAGGATTATATGCATCAGTGAATATCATTCTACTTCTCTCTTTAGTCAGACAATGAATTTGATGGTAGAAACACATTCAATGTTTTAAGTAAAAGCTTTACTAATGCAAAATTATTCGTCAATAATTTCCTGTTCTAATTAGTGGAAGAAAGAAAGAACACAGATCATGAGGGAAATGTTGAACTTTAAGAGTGTTATTCTTTAAGGCTATACTGGGGCTTGAGAGAGTTTGATTTTGGAAGCACTAAGTGATATCTGAAAAGGCTGGTAGGTTGTTCTGGACACTGGAGCGGAAAGGAACTGAGCACTAAACATTAGGGTGAAAAGAAGAAATGCATATGGTGTGTATCCAAAATCACCAAAATTGTTGATAGCATACCTGATCAAGCTTGTAGTGTCCATATTTATCAGTTGCAGCCCTTTGCCGTCCATTCACTAAAATTATGGCACCATCCACGCCCTCGCCGTTCCCATCAACTACACGACCACCAATGGAGAAACCTGTGACCTATCCAAATAAAATGATAACAAATGGTTCTTAGCATTGCAAGAGTGTGATGATGAATATCCATCCTTTTTACACGGGAAATGGATAATATCTTAAATAGACGATTACTGAAAAATCAGAACGCCAATATTCCAATAAAAATTTCATACGATGAATATGCCCGTGAGAATAATGATAATACCAAACAATACAACTTCAAATTTGATGTCAAGAACCGAAACAACAGCTTATTATTTTGTCATTTGCAGCAAAAGAAACAAGTTTTTTTTCATCCTGATAGTGACCCCTCATCTAATATATTACTCGGGTGATGTGAAATTGAAATTGTCAATAATACCTGGAATTTTTGTGAGACGTTTACATGATGGTGCTCAACAGTAACTGATACTGAAGGAGGAGATACATCGAAAACAGTATTTTCTCCCTTATAATATGGTATCAGTTCATATGTACCTGAGAAAATCACATAGAATCTAATAATGGATGCACCGTTAAAGAAAAATATATATTCAGCAAATAAAGGAAAGAATCAGGTTTCAGATCCCTTTCTAGTGAAATTGACATGACAAATTATGTTAAAATTTACACCAATTATCACTATCAGTGTATTTCATAAAACTTATGAACAAAACAGTAGGATGACTGTTAAGAATAAATCCATGACTACTTTTTCTATGCACTGATTCGGTAGTAAGAAAACTGAGAGAAAACGAAATGCCTTCAGTATTTACAAAGTTAAAGAATAAACTTTACAATGGCAGCAAAGATCAAAGGAGTGTTGTTGTTTAACAAATGGAATTGTTAGTCAAAGGGAGTGGAAATATAATGACGAGGTTGAGTGGAAATTTTTTCAACAAACTTCCACAAACCAGTTATACACAGCGTAATAGCTATTGCTTTGCTGAAAATTTCCATGATATTTTCGATTTTAACCAACAATAGAAACATATCGTCATTCCGGATTATTTTTACTCATTGGTTCCTTATATATCAAACAAATCCATAAGATTTTTTGTAGTGGCCTTGTATCATATAGAACCCATACCATTCCTATTAAGGAATCAGTGGGTGGAGATATGCAAGATGCGACATATAAGGAAATATTGCACCTACCACAAGGTAGTGATTTAAATTTGAAGACTCCATAAGCATCTGATACTGAGCGACATAACGGTTTTCTCTGTCCAGGACCAATGCCTGAATCAACTGGGCAATCGACCTCAGAAACATCCTCTGAGTACAAAAAAACTTCGACTCCTAGAATTGGATTCCCCTACACAAGTAAAATGTAAAATAATCTTTTAACTGCTCATTCTAAAGCCAGGTGTACATTTCCAATTTCTATCAAGGTATATACTTTCCCTGATACATGACCCTTCATGCTACGTCATCAAAGTTCTGCATAAAAGACTGGTATATTCATGAATTTTATATGAAGTCGAAAGAAGTTGTAAGCTGTAATGACCATCCTTAAATCTCTCTAGACAATCATGATCAACCAAGATTAACATTAGGATAGAAATTGAATGTTAATGAAACTGACAACTCTTTAACAGAAAATGCTGATATAGAACTTTATTGCATGAAACAAACAGTCATGTGTGTTTAGAAGCTGTAATCACAAGACTACCTGAGCAACCACAAAGCCACTAACTTCATATCCTGAGACAAAGAAAGTGTCATGGAGTTCTCCATTTCCGAAGCCCAGCTCTACCTGAATTACATTATGAACAAAAAAGGATTGATAAACTGGATTGAGAAAGTGATAAAAAGGCATACGAAAATACCATACCTCTGCAGAGGTTTTCGCCCGAACATCGAATTGAGGGTGAGAAGCTCGCAGTTTGTATTTACCTGTAAACAAAAGGAAATTAATGTTTTTGAGTTTTGGCACTTTCAGTTGTACCATTTCAGGTGTAAAACTTAACGATAAAGCATAGTGGATGCTTGAGTAGAATCTACTGGACATTTCACTAATATAAGGAACAGTTGAAAAAGTTTCCAAACCTGGAACTACACTTGTGAACATAAACTTTCCAGTGGATGATGTTGAAACATGAGATAGTACATCACCATCAGATGACAACAGTTGTATGTTAACATCTGAGGGGCCTGTATTTTTGGAGGTACAGCTCTCGCCTCCTACGGCTCCAAACACTCTGCCCGATAATGAGAATCTGCCGAATTGGAAATGTTACTAAGCAACACACAAAGAACCTGAAAGCTGCTGTAAGCAGACACAAGAAAGAAATCGAAATTCAAGAGACCCTGTAAACTGGAAATTAATATCTTGGTCAGCATTGCAGCCATTATGATCAACAGTGATCAGAGCCTCTGGCGGATCCCATGACCATCCATCAGGACCTTTAACGTGAAGCAGAAAAGATCCCTACAGGTCGACTGATACATAAGATCAGATGCAACGAAGAGGATGTAACTGTAAAGAGAGACTAGCTACTACCTTGTCATAGACAGGAATAAAGTAGTAACCATTTGGAGCACATTGAGTTGAGTCTTTGACGAATCCATCCAAAGTGCGAAGCTCAACCTGGTAAATAAATGAAATACACAATAAAGCGGCAACAGTGAGCTTAGTAGTAAAATAAAGTCAAGAGCGAGCAAGTGTACTGTAATGTGAGAGTAGTCCAATTTGGGATCGGAGGGTTTCCTTGACTTGATCAAAGACGAGCTTGCCTGGATCCAATATACGATAACTGTAAGCTTGAAGCGAAAACAATATATATAACAAGAAGAATTTATAACCTGTACGAATCCGCCGCAGCCGGTGACGGCGTTGTCAGTAGCGACGGCTGAAGAAACGACAATGAATAAAACTAACAAGAGGAGTTGCCGATCGAGAGTCGCCATTGGATTAGACACAGTCAACTGAAACCTAACCCTACTAAATAACTGATCTGATTCTGATCCGATCTGTGAGGACGAGACTGGGCCGGGCCGTTGCTCAGACTCCAGTTTCACTGGCCCACGATACATCTCTTCATTTTTCTGTTTAAATTAGACTAGTAATGTGCACTTAAATATACTATTAATCACAACACAATTATTTGTGCCCATTAATTAGTATAAAAAACTTGAAGTTATATATTAGAAAGGGTATTATGGAAAAGAGTAATATAAATTTGAAGTAAGTGCGGTTTCAAACAAAATAATTGTCAATAGAGGGGTTTATGCTTTATATATAGTATAGATACATGGGTTCTAGAAGGGGTGGTGACCTGATGGTCATTATCTTGGTATGGCAATCAATTATTTCTCACATTTTGTGAGAAGTTATCTTGCCCTGTGCATGGAGGCTCCTCGCCGTCGCCCTTGGACGTGGAGTTGAATCGTGTCGTTGATCATATGATGCTTGTCGATTATGGGTTGGATGTCCGTTGTTGTGACCAAAGCTTCAAATGATTAGAATAGATATCATGTATGAGATCTCTATGATTTGTACTCAATGTAATCGCTATCGAAAAAAATATACACATGGATTAAATTATATGAGAACATTAAATATTTGTGAGATAGAATGATAAAAGTTTAACCGTTGATTTGCTTACTCTGACGGTTAAGATTAAAGTTGAATTTTGATTAAAATGGGCGGTTGAGTTTGCAAAATACACTGGCAGTTGGATTTAACGGTTATGTTAGTTTAAATCTCTTCTGTCAATTAAATATTAATCAACGATTGAGATGATATCCTTTCGTTTCACATCAAACTACATGTAAGTAAGTATTAAAAAGAAGGGCATTTTGGGAAATACAAATGTGGCTTCAAGAAAATAAGTGCTAATAAGACTCCTTGCGCTTTATTAATAGTATAGATATATAGTAGAGATGGTAAAGTTCTAGGACGACGATTAACTTTTCGTAAGACAGTAGGATACAATCTCGATCGTTCTTTAATTATAATCTAACGGTTGAGATTTAACGTAAAATAACCATCAAATCCAACCGCCCCGTGTTTTTCAAAAATCCAACTGCCTAATTTAATTAAAACTCAACTTTAAAGCAAAGCTATTGAAACGTATCCAACAACTTCCTATCGCGTGAAGGGACCACACAAGATGCGCGAGGAATGAAGTGCAACAAAACGTTGGCTGCAGGCAAGGAATGTGACGTGGATAATGCATAAAAGTTGATGTGAGTGTATAAAAAGGCATGATTTGCTAGTAGCTAAAATAAGAAAAGTTGCAGCAACTCTTTCTCTCTCAGAACTTCATCTTTTATCTCTTCTTAATCCTCCGTTCTCACCCCTTTCATCCATCTGAGTGCCTCATTTAGTGCTCTCATTTCGCCGTGAACTCAATATGCCAGTTGATACTCGGAGTTCAAGTATGGATTAGGTGGCAGCTCTTGCCACTAACCTCTCCACCGTGGAGGAGACGCTACGACTGCAGGCGGAGGAGATAGCACGTAACACAGCCAACAATGAACAGATCTTTCAGATTCTGGAGAATCTGCGTACATCGGTGACTGAGATGCGCTCGGAAATAAGGAGAATCAAGAAATGACCCATGGAGGCGTTCCCTGCGCCAGCTCTTCTGCCGACTCCGCAATCTAACTTTACGAATGGCTCTTTTCGAGGTCCTCAGCAAACTCCTTGGGATATTGATAGTGAAACGAACAGCGACATCAACTCGTCAACCATGCGACTACCTCGAGACGAGGTTCCGCTGTTTTCCGTTGAAGGTGTGGAGGGATAGTTGTTCCAGCTTAACCGCTTGTTTGAACATCAGAGGATTCCGGAGGACCAACGTCTCATGATAGCCACCTTTCAATTGACAGGTAAGGCATTGCAATGGCTACAGTGGATGCATTCAACATCACGCATTGAAGACTTAGCAAGCTTTTCAAAGGATGTGAGGAACCGCTTTGGCCTGTCAACCTTTTGGAATGCAGAGGTGATGTTGAATAAGCTAACCCAAACATCAGACACTCAAGGTTACGTGCGTGAGTTTGAGACCCCTCCCAATCAGAACACCAGGCCTTACCTCTTCGATTCTATATCATAGATACATGGAAGGGTTGAAGGAAGATGTCCATAGGAGATTGTCTACTTTAACACAAGTAATCTCCATGATGCGATGTGTATGGCACGGATAGCTGAACAAAAGTTGAATGCCCAACATTCGTGGAGACCTAACACCAACTACTCCAGACCAAGAGCTTTAACCACACAACAGGGGGTTAGTCATCAACTGACTACGCAGTTGGCTCCAACAGGGACCAGCATTTCACACCACAACCTATCGGTTTAAAAGCTAACCCCAACAGAAGTCGCAGTGAGGCGTGAACGAGGACTGTGTTTTTGGTTCGACGAGAAGTATGTTTTTGGCCACAAGTGTAACCCTCCTAAATTTCATTGCCTGATATTAGGTGACGTTGACCCTCATGCAGACCATGAGATACAAACACCCATGATTGTATCACACCGGCCATCTCATTTCATGCTTTGCAGGGGCAACCGACACCCAGTATTCTTCGACTAAAAGGCTCATTAAATAGCAGTAGGGTGATTGTACTGGTGGATGGAGGATACACACACAATTTCCTACAGAGTCGAGTGGCAAAACATGCGGGCTTATCGGTTGAAGCGGCAGCGCACTTACGCATATCAGTGGGCAATGGTGAGGAGCTGCAATGTAAGGGAAGATGCAGGGACGTTCCTCTTCTCATTGAGGGACATGAGTTTCGTGTAGACTTCTATTCGTTACCGGTTTATGGAGCTGATGTGGTGTTAGGGGCTCAATGGCTCGTAGAAGTTTGTCCGACGACGTTCGATTATACGAACATGTGGGTGAGCGTGGTTCATAAGGGTTCTCAAGTAACATTGCATGAAGTGCAAAAACAAGGTCACATGTGCTTTTTAACCCTTGGACAACTCAAGCGAGCTCAGAGAGTTGATGTTGTTGCTTCTTACTTTCATATATCTTTATGTGTGCAGGGAGCCCCTAAAACAACAAATGCTCAACTTCCTGTGATTCCACCCTACTGGAAATCAACTCAACAACAAGAAATGCATTGCCTCCTAACTGGGTTTGTGGATGTTTTAGCTACGCCGATGATCAGTGTTAGAAATGTCTATTTTAAACCCCTACTTTTATGCTTATTTCATATGATTTGAATGTAAAATATATTACTTTTGATACTTTGATTGATGTTTCAGGTCAAAAGCACGATTCCAACCTTACGAAGGAGCACAAATGGAAATATGAGGAAAAGCACGTGAATTCGGCCTAAATCAGACGTAATTGGAAGCATTTCTGCAATTCTAGACCGAGTGCACTAAAGTACCTGACCCGAGCTAAAACAAGTTACTCGACCAAGTTACTCGACCGAGTAAGCACACTGCTCGAGCAAGTTATCACGTGACCAAGACCCTTCGTGTGGATTATCTCTATTAACTCGAGTGATTTAATAAAAGAAGATAAGGAAGACCTTCCACTTACTCGATCATTTAACACAAGTGGATAAGGAATAACTTCCCATTTACTCGGCCATTTATGATAGGAGTTAAAGCAAGACCTTTCCATCACTCGACCCTTTGATTGAACTTCACTATATAAGCATCACAAGACACTCAAAGAAAGTTGGCTGCTGCTGCCCGAGCTACCTAAGGGGGCTGAATAAAGTGATTGATTCTAGTCGAGTAAACCAAGTGAAGAAGAAGATATACCCGAGAGAGTTCGGAGGACCGATTGAATTATTGAAGTTTATACAACCAGATTTTGTACTCGAGATAACGAGGAGAATAGCAGCAGCATTGGAGCTCGACCGTGGATCATCAATCACTGAGAATTTCTAAACTTTACTCTTGTTTTATTTACAATCGTTTTACTTACAATCGTTTGAACATGTTTGCATTATCACTCGAGATGAGTGAGTAGTTTCCTTATGATAGGGATTTGATGAATCTCTAGTGCTTATGAATAACTAGAACATGATTATTTAATTTATATGAATCAATTCTTGTATGACAATTGCGTGTGTTGAATCATACCCGAGCTTAATCTTCATAAAATAGGTGTCCTGACAAAACATCTAGAAGAGTAGGTCGGAGTAGTATATCTAGGGAAGGACCGGAGGTGAACTTAGATATTTTGGAATCAATACAACCATTAGATCAAGTATATTAGCAAAGCGGAGCAGCGAGTATATTTGGTGCATGAATGTATTAATAAGCGTATTTGACAGATTAGTGAAAACACCGGAAGGAATGAAGCTAGTCGAGTAGATGTTTACGTGCGAATCCAACATTCGGAGTGAGGATTCGTATGCTAATGCTACTCAGTCTAAATTCTATATATAAATCCAACATTCGGAGTGAGGATTTATATTATCATATAACTATACATTCTAGATTAAATTGTCATCAAGAAGGAAATTCATAACTATAATATAAATCTAACACGAGAGTGAGGATTTATATATCTTGTTTGAGTGAAACCATAAGTATTAGTGGAGGATTCTCATCCTTGTCATAGTTTTTAATATTTGATAACAAATCCTTGCCATAGTTTGATAACGAAACCTTTTCTTTGAAACATTGCCTTTTGAATAAATAATATTGCCTTTGAAATAAATAAAACACTTAAGAACTAAATTGAAAGCTAGTAATCGAGTGTAGAGGATTAAAAGCTAGTAATCGAGTTTGAAATATAACTTGACTCCACTGTTCCCTTGGGTTCGACACTAGGTCACCCCTAGTTCTATAAATTCTTTTGAGTTGCGTGTTGGAATATCTACCTATCTAAACGCCGCGTCAAAATGGCGCCGTTGCCGGGGAACGGTGTTTAGTTTTTAGTTTTTAAAATCTTTTCACTAGTTTAATTTTTAGTTCTAGATTTCGAGTCACTCGAAATCGTAAATATATAAAAAAATATAATAAAAAATAAATAAAATAATAAAATAATAAGTAATAATAAAAACTTTCATTTGCTTATTTTTCTAGCTATTACTAAAATTCATCTTTTTGTAGGTGAATGCAATCAAACTCTAAAGCGAAGAAAAAGGTGCAAGTGGACGTCACAAATTCAAGTTCTAGCTCTTCGAGATCTTCTAGACCTTTAACCTCAACTTCGTGGAATTTCCCTTGGACAATACCGAAGAAACCGAGAAACAACTCGACCATATGGAAAATCATCGACCGACGCATCTCGAGCAACCAGCCGAGTATTACATAACTCCAACCATTGGAAGTTATGATTCTCCATTCGCATTCCCAATGAAGAAGGATATGACTTTGAACTTCGAGGAGGACTCATCCAAATGATCAAGAGTGAATCATTCGACGGATACGGTAACCCTCACGTTCATCTTAATAATTTTACTGAATTATGCCGTACGTATAAATTTGCAGGAGTACCTAGAGAAATAGTTTACATGAAGCTATTTCCATTTTCTTTAACCGATGGAGCGAAAGATTGGCTTCAAGGACACGAGCCAAACACATTCAAGACATGGGACGCCTTAGCCCAAGCTTTCGTAAACCAATACTTTCCCCCTGCAAAGGTAAAACGTATTAGGGATAGAATTAACAAATTTGTGCAAGGCAACAATGAATCTTTTTATGAAGCGTACGAACGATTCAAAGGACTTCAACGCGAATGTCCTCATCATGGATATAACAAATGGGAATTGTTGTCGATGTTCTACGATGGAATGGACGAGAATAGCGATTACGCATGGATCAAGGAAGCGGAGGAAGCATCATGGGACTACCCGCGAGCGAAGGATTCAAGGTTATAGAGAAACTCGCATGGAACAGCCACCAATGGGGTGGAGACGAAACCATCTAAAGAAGGAGGAACTTGAGCCCGAGGAAAGCTTTAATAACTTTCAAAAACCGTTAACTCTTTAGTGCAAACCCTTTCTAACCTTAACTTAGATAAGAAGAAAACACAATCAACGTCTACGAGGTTAGCGAGCACACTGAAGAAGCTTACGGCCCTAAAGGAGGAGAAGACGTTAGCTACATAGCTCGAGGACAAGGATCCTACGTACCCCCTCAACAAAGGCAGACTAGATTCTACTCAGATTTGAAACCACCATACCCTACTCAAGGGTATAATAACCAAAACCCAGGTAAGTCTCAATACTACCCAAGAGACCAAGCTAGAGGAGACTACCCGAGCAACCAAGCCTCGAGTCAGAACTATGGCCCGAGCACAAATCAGAATTTCAACCAAAGGAAGGAAGACAAGAAATCCGAGGAACCCACCTTAGCGCAACTAATGACTCAGATGATAGCTACTCAAGCACAACAGAGCAAAGACATTCAGAATATTTCGCGGAACTCCAACAAGGAAAAGCCGAACAGAAGATGCTTGAGACACAGTTTGCGCAACTCGCTTCAACGCATTCAAGGAATCCCGGAAAACTTCCTTCTCAACCCGAAATAAACTCAGCCGACTTAAGCGCTATCACTTTGAAGAGTGGTAAGGAGCTTGAAGGACCAAGACCAAAGAAAGCACAACAAATTCAGCCGAGCAAGATGAACCGAGTAACACTCAGCAGCCCGAGCAGGAAGAGGAAGCCACGGACAAGGAAAGTGAGCCGCCTTACGTAGCACCACCACCTTACGTTCCACCACTTCCATTCCCAAACAGACAAAAGAAGGTAAAAGAAACAGCCGCATTCAAGAAGTTTGCTGAAATTCTCGGAAAGCTTAGCATCACTCTACCATTTTCAGAGGTAATTTCTCAAATGCCCACCTATGCTAAATTTTAAAAGATATTATAACTCATCGTCGTGAATTATGTGATGTAGACCATGTTGCCTTAGGACCTAATTCTAGTGCCGTAATACAACGTAAGATGCCTAAGAAACAAAAAGATTATGGTTCATTCACTATACCGATCGTCGTAGGAGATATAGATATTGATGATGCCTTATGTGATCTAGGAGCAGGAGTTTCCATAATGCCATTTATCTTATATGAAAAATTAGGAATAGGAGAACTTTCTAGCACCACTTTAATTCTTAGACTAGCTGATAGGTCTAAACGAGTACCAATTGGTGTGTTAGAAGATATGCCTGTTAAAATTGGAGAATTCTATGTTCCTGTGGATTTTTATGTGTTAGAAATGGATGATAACCCTTATGCCGAAATTCCTGTTATTATGGGAAGACCATTTTTAAACACAGTCAAGGCATTGATAAATTGTGGCGATGGTTCAATCGAGTTGGACCTAGGTGAGGACAAGGTAAAATTTTATCTTTCTAAAATGATGAAAGCACCTACTTGTTCTTTGGATTGTGATTTGTTTGATGCTAATGTTTCAAATAGTGATATAGTTATATTTCCGCGCTAACATTCTTGAAAGTGAAGGAAAGAAAGATGAAAATATGTCGAATCTCATGGATGAAACCGAGTACTCGACCGAGTCATTTTCGGTCGAGCAGAATTTGATCGAGCAGAATTTGATCGAGCAGAATTGACCGAGCAGGAACTTACATGTAATCATTCAATCATAAGCAACTCGAGCAAAGGTAATGAATTTGGTCAGGAATTGAAACCTCTTCCACCAAATCTAAGGTACGAATTTTTAGTTTCAGAAAAATTTTCGCCGGTATCATAAGTGCTTTGCTAAATCAAGATGAAACTATGAAACTCATGCATGTTTTACGTACACATAAAGATGCTATAGGACACTCTATAGATGATTTAAAAGGAATTAGTCCCGACGTATGCATGCATAGGATTCGTTTATGCGATGACGCAAAACCATCTAGGGAGTTTCTTAGGAGACTAAATCCCAAATTAGGTGAAGTTGTTCTGAAAGAAATAACAAAACTTAGAGATGCAGGAATCATATACTCGATCCCCGATTCAGATTGGGTTAGCCCAATCCACGTCGTTCCAAAGAAAGGAGGATTAACCGTAGTTAAAAAAAAATGATGAATTAATCCCCACTAGAACCGTAACCGGATATAGGATGTGTGTCGATTATAGAAAACTTAATAAAGCAACTAAAAAAGACCATTTCCCTATTCCATTCGTGGATCAAATGTTGGAGAGACTTTCCGGGCACGAGTACTTTTGTTTCCTCGACGGGTATAGTGGATTTTTCCAAATACCTATCCACCCCGAGGATCAAGAGAAGACCACGTTCACATGTCCATATGGAACGTTCGCGTATAGAGAATGCCTTTCGGGTTATGCAACGCTCCGGGAACTTTTCAACGGTGTATGATGTCCATTTTCTCCGAGTACCTCGAGAAGACTATGGAAGTTTTTATGGATGATTTTTCAGTTTACGACTCGTTTGACGATTGTTTATCGAATCTATCCAAAGTTCTAGCCGATGCATCGAGATGGACCTAGTTCTAAACTGGGAGAAATGTCATTTTATGGTTCAAGAAGGAATAGTGCTCGGACACTAGTTTCAAAACGAGGAATAGAAGTCGACAAAGCCAAGATCGAGGTGATCGAGAAGCTCCACCGCCTAAGGATGTACGAGGTATTAGAAGCTTTCTCGGACACGCCGGATTCTACAGAAGATTTATCAAAGACTTCTCGAAGATAGCAAAACCACTCACAAACCTTCTCGCTAACGATGTTAAGTTCGTGTTCGATGATAAATGTCATGAAGCGTTCGAGACGTTAAAGAAGTTACTCACAACCGCCCCGATCGTTCGAGCACCAAATTGGGATTTACCGTTCGAACTAATGTGCGATGCAAGCGACGGAGCGATTGGAGCATGCCTCGGACAGAGAGTTGATAAACGTCTTCATGTCATTCAATACACGAGCAAGGCACTCGATGCAACCCAAGAAAACTACACCACAACCGAGAAGGAGATGTTAGCGGTAGTTTACGCATTCGAAAAATTCAGACAATACCTCGTTGGATCAAAGACCATTGTTTACTCGGATCACGCAGCACTCAAATACTTGATGAACAAAAAGGACGCAAAACCAAGACTTATTAGATGGATCCTTTTATTGCAAGAGTTCGACATAGAGATCAGAGACAAGAAAGGAGTCGAGAACGTAGTAGCCGACCATTTATCTAGACTCGAGACTACCTTAGAGGATAAAGGAAGTGGAGACCCTATCAAGGATTCATTCCTAGGAGAATACTTGTTATCCATAGACTCAGCTCAAACAAAGACCCTTGGTACGCAGATTTTGTGAACTATCTTGTTTGTGGAACACTACCACCAGAGATCACGTATGCACAAAAGAAGAAATTTCTCCGAGACGCTACTCGATACTATTGGGACGAACCTTATCTTTATAAGTTAGGAGTCGATGGCATATATCGTACGTGTGTAGCAGAAAAAGATCAACATAGAATCTTACGCGAATGTCATTCTTCATTCTCGGGAGGACACGGATCCACATCCAAAACAGCCGCTCGAGTATGCAGTCGGGATTCTATTGGCCAACTATTTTTCAAATGCTCATAAGTATGTTCAATCGTGCGACGCTTGCCAAAGATCGGGAAACATCTCGAGGAGAGATCAGATGCCTCAGAAGGGTATACTCGAAGTAGAAATTTTTGATGTATGGGGAATTGACTTCATGGGACCTTTTCCTTCATCTTACGGAAACAAGTACATTCTAGTAGCGGTTGACTATGTGTCTAAGTGGATAGAAGCCATAGCCACACCACATGCGATGCCAAGTCCGTAAAGAAACTATTCAAGAAGATCATTTTTCCTAGATATGGGGTACCTCGAACTATCATTAGTGACAATGGAACGCACTTTAAGGAGAAACAACTCGAGAAGATGCTTCGAAAACATGGAGTATATCACAAGATTTCGACACCTTACCATCCCCAAACCAGTGGTCAAGTAGAAGTTTCGAATAGAGAGATCAAAGCTATTCTAGAAAAGACTATTTCAGGGGCAAGGAAGGAATGGGAGTCGAAGCTAGATGACGCACTATGGGCTTATAGGACAGCCTACAAGACCCCTATTGGTATGTCTCCATACAAACTTATCTTCGGAAAAGCTTGTCACTTACCGGTAGAGATCGAGTACAAAGCCATGTGGGCTATCAAGAAGATGAATTTCGATGCTAGAGCTGCAGGGGAACACATAAGAGCTTGCCTAATTTGATTTTTCTTAGAAATTTTTGACATAACACTTGAGAAAAGCAAAGTTTTATCCAATTTCATAGAGGAAATTTTTGAACAGAACATGGATAATATTTCATAAAGCTATTGTATTGCCTTTAGGTGACTTAAGCATATCTCGTAATATATGGTGCATTTGTTGTAACACTCGAGTTAATATTTTGGCATCTAGTCAAGTCTTAAGTGTGGGGTTATCCAATAAAGTCGAGCATTTGCCGAGGGTTAGGAAAGAAAATAAAATTTATTTCCCCTTGAAAGTATTTGCTTTGACAAAACAAAAAGAAAAATTAAAAAAATTGTTTTCCCACTTAAGTCCTTGCTATTGCCTAAATAATTTTGCAACTCGAGTGAAGCTGTCGAGTGATAACCATTGAGAATTGCTTAAGGACGATCCTTGTACCTATGTACGTAGGCATGACATGCTTTTGAGAGAAAAATTCATGAAATATCTCGTAATAATCCGGAATTCCTCTACTCTTATGGATTACGACGTGTAGTCTAATTCTTGGGCAAGAATTCTTGTCCTTTTATGGACTAGCCCTTGCTCGCATAGGTGATTGGTTCGGTGAAATTCCTCTTGAAAATTGTGTTTTTCTTTGTGATTTTCGGTGTAAGTTCGAAATGAAGAGTAAGGTCAAATCAAGGTTAGTTTCTTATTGCTCGAGTTACATTGAAATTTATGACTATCGTGATTTGGAGTGATTTTCAATGATTTCTCATGCCATGAATGATCAGCTATACTTTGAAGTGTTTTTTATTAAAGAATGATGCAAAAGAATGTTTGTTAAATTGACTAGCTAAGTAAATGAATACGATAAATGGATGATGTGCTTAGAGGATTTGTGAGTATTCCATTATCTGAAAACTCTTACGAGACTAAAACTCGTCCGCTAGGGCAGGCTAGAGGTTTAAAGGCTTAATGCATATGCTAAATGCATTCGTGATTTTCTACGATAGTGAACTAGGATTAGAATAACTTTAGAAATCTCAGGAGTAAGAAATAAGCTTAATACTTGTTCGGGACGAACAAGGATTAAGTGTGGGGTATTTGATCAGTGTTAGAAATGTCTATTTTAAGCCCCTACTTTTATGCTTATTTCCCATGATTATAACGTAAAATATATTACTTTTGATACTTGGATTGATGTTTCAGGTCAAAAACACGATTTCAGCCTTATGAAGGAGCATGCATGGAAATATGAGGAAAAGCACGTGAATTCGGCCTAAATCAGACATAATTGGGAGCATTTCTGCAATCCTTAGACCGAGTAAACACACTGCTCGAGCAAGTCAGCACGTGATCAAGACTCTTCGTATGAACTCTCTCCATTTAATACGAGTGATTTAATACAAGTGGATAAGCTAGACCTTCCACTTACTCGACCATTTAATACCATTTAAGATGAGTGGATAAGCTAGACTTTCCATTTACTCAGCCATTTATGATTAGAGGATAGGCAAGACCTTTCATTCTACCCGACCCTTGTGATTACTCTTCACTATATAAGCATCACAAGAGGCTCAAAGAAGGCTGTTGGCTAGGGGGCCGAAAACCCTAGAGAAGTGATTGAGATTAGTCGAGTAACCAAGTGAAGAAGATAACCGAGAGAGCTCGGGAGGCCGTTCAAATTACACAAGCTCATTCAACCTAATTTTGTACTCGACATGATAAGGAGAGGAGCAGCAGCTTGGACTCGACCGTGGATCATCAATCACTGAGAATTTCTAAACTTTTACTCTTGTTTTATTTACATCGTTTGAATATGTTTCCATTCTCACTCGAGATGAGTGAATAGTTTCGTTATGATGGGGATTTGATGAATCCCTAATGCTTATGAATAACTAGAACATGATTATTTAATTTACATGAATAAATTCTTGTATGACTATTATGTGTGTTGAATCATACCCGGGCACTATGTCTAGATGTCCTGACAAAACGTCTAGAAGAGTAGGTCGAGTAGTATTTTCTAGGGAAGGACCGGGAGGTGAACTTAGACAATTTTGGAATCAATACAACCATTAGATCGAGTATATTAGCAAAGCGGGATCAGCGAGTATATTTGGTGCATGAATGTATTATTAAGCGTATTTGGACAGATTAGTGAAAACACCGGGAGGAATGAAGCTAGTCGAGTAGATGTTTACGTGCGAATCCAACATTCGGGAGTGAGGATTCGTATGCTAATGCTACTCAGTCTAAATTCTATAATATAAATCGATTATTCGGGAGTGAGGATTTATATTATCATATAACTATACGTTCTAGATTAAATTGTCATCAAGAAGGAAATTCATAACTATAATCTATATCTTGCTCGAGTGAAACCATAAGTATTAGTGGAGGATTCTCATCCTTGTCATAGTTTTTAATATTTGATAACAAAACCTTTTCTTTAAATATTGCCTTTAGAATAAATAATATTGCCCTCTAGAATAAATAAAACACTTAAGAACTATTTTGAAAACTAGTAATCGATTTTAAAAAGTATAGCTTAACTCCACTGTTCCCTTGGGTTCGACACTAGGTCACCTCTAGTTCTATAAATTCTTTTGAGTTGCGTGTTGGAATATTTATCACCTAAATTGCATCACGTCAATGTGCATTTTGTATGTGCATTTTTGTATGTGTATCTTGTATGTGCATTTTGTATGTGCATATCGATATGTGCATTCGGAAGTGCATTTAGATATATGCATTTAGATATATGCATTTAGCTATGTGCATTTGGTATGTGCATTGTCTGTAGTTCTATTTGCACTTCTGAATTTATGTGTTCCCATCTCACACCAAAGTTATCCACCACCGCCTCTCTCGTGTGATATCTTCCAAACTCTTTACCACCACCGCCTCTCTCGTGTGTATTTACATTTTCAGTTTACATTTTCAGTTTGCATTTTCAGTTTGCATCTTCAGTTTGCATTTTTAATTTGCATTTTCAGTTTGCAGTTTCAGTTTGCATTTTATGTTTGAAGAGCATGTATTTCTATTTCGTCTTTGCATTTTTTAATTTTTCTAGCGTTCTTACGTGTTTTGTACAATCATGGAGGTTGTTTGAACTTCGTTATGTTGTGCTTATCATCGCCGATTATCTTTGTTGCGCTTATCATCGCCGATTATCTATTATGTTGCGCTTATCATCGCCGATTATCTATTATGTTGCGCTTATCATCGCCAAATTAACCTGTTGGGATTAAAAACTCTACATAATATGCATTTCTATTTGCATATTTTATGTTTGCATTTTGTGTTTACATTTTGTGTTTGTATTTTGTGTTTGTATTTTGTATTTGCATTTCATGTTTGAAGAGTGTGTGTTTCCATTTTATCGCCGATTATCTATTATGTTGCGCTTATCAAATATGAAGTATATCAATAATGAAGTAAGAATAAACTTTAAATCTGTAATGAAATTCATATTTCAATTTGAATATTTTGATTAGTCTTACTTACTTGTTTATATAATTCTGAAATGAAATAAGTTAATTAATACAACCTTTAATGTAAACAAGATAAATTAATGTGAAAGGATCTAAGTAAAATTATAAGTATTTAAAACGTGTAGATATGAAAATAGATTGAAAATGTAAGCAATGGTAATAATAATAAACAAATCAAATATAGTTTTATAAAACCAGTAATTTGTTTTTTAATATTCATTATAAGGAATGGGATCGAGAAGGACCATCAATTAACGTGAGACAGAGCAACATCATCTCGTCCATTTTATATAAATCTAATGATTAATATAATAACCGTCACTTTCAGCCATTCCTCTATTTTGCAAATCCAATCACTCAATTTAATTAAAAACTAACGTTAATATATCTTTTCAGTTAGAGTAATTAAATCAACGGTTGAGATTATGTCCCTCCCTCTCACAAAACTGCAGATCTCTCTCAAACTTAACTCTTCGTTATAATCCATAATCCTACCTAGTTCACATGATTTTGATAAATTAGTTTTTTTCCGAATTGTTCGGGGTTGATAACTGTCATTCTCTATTGATTCGCGCTTCCGTATTTGCTTGTTTGATCAGGAATTTGTTCAAAATTTTATTTTGCGTGTTTTTGTTCAAACTTAAAAGCTTTTAGTTTACTTTGTAAAGTTAATTTGAATGTATACATCAGGGAATTCTGTGCATTCATTGTGACCTAATAAAGTCAAAGTATTTTAAATTTTGGAAATATATCAACATTAAAGAAATTATAGTTTATCATTCATTAAAGATGGATTCATATATGAGTAGAGTTCGGATCTAGAGAGACAGTGAAATTTCGTAAGACATAAGGACTTCCTCTCAATCGTTGATTTTGATTTATTTAACTGTTGAGATTTAATAACTTTTTAATTAAAATAGGTGGTTGAATTTGTAAAAAACAAGGGCGGTTGAGAAATACGATTTTCAATATCAACCGTTGGATTAATAGAAATCAACGGTTGAAATGATGTCCTTCTATCTCACACATATTTATTTGTCCACCTAGAACCATACTCCATACGAGTAAACCTATCTCTATTTTTCATTAAAGTCGGAGTATTTTGATCTCCTCCTAATATATACCCGTCTTAAGATGTTGCTAATGTAATTTGGCATCCAAAATGTTAATTTTCTCTATAATCTAACAATTGAAATTTAAAGTAAAATGAACGTCAAATTCATTCGCTCCGTTTTTTACAATTCCAACCACCTAACTAGTTTTTAAGCTCAACCGTATATTTATCAGAATCAACGATTCGGATTTGTCCTATAATGCGGCATATATAAAACGTCTCTCATGATCTTAATCATATATATTTATAAGAAAGCGAGACATGACTTCATTTGTGATTATGTATAATTAAATGCATGATATTTAAATTTTAAACTATCAAATTTAATTCCTAATTTAATTAAAAGTAATTTAATTTAAACCCTCAAATTAATCAAATCAAATTGTGATATTAAATATTATAGTTTTATTAATATTTATAATATCATTTGATAATCTCATGGATAGTATTCTTTTACGAGTTAAGTTCAAGAGAGGTTTAATTTTTGTGAGACGGAAGAACTTAATCTCAATCATTGATTTTGATAATAGTACAGTTGAGATTAAAGTTGGTTTTTAACAAATTTGGCGGTTGAATTTGCAAAAATACGTGGTGATTGGAAGTAGAGACTTTTTTCACTTTAAATCTCATCCGTTATATTACTATAGATCAACGGGTTGAGATCACGTCCTGCGGTCTTACATAAATTTGATGGTTCCCCTTAAACTTTTCCCATACTTTTACATTGACCAGCCTTTATTGCGGATTAGGATCATATGCTGCCTAGAACACTTTGCAGCCAAACTCAAAACGGTAGAGTTTTAAACATTAGCTATCCAAACTGCGTTGTTTTGTAATTCATTAATCTTGAAATAGGATTTTAGAAAAACTATGTCGTTTTAAATTACTTGAAGTCAAACCACGTCGTTTTAAATAGAAATTTTAAAGTTCAAATTTTGAATATTGGTTGTACCACGCTGTACGCAGCATGGGATACAAGTCCCTTTATTGCAGCCCAACACAAATCAAGTTTTATAAACAAGTATGTTTTATTGAAACTGAAATCAGTTACCATATTAAAATAAAGAGGGTTTTGCTGATAACCATCTGTAAGGAAATTATTTTGCTTATAATCACCCATAACGATAGAAATTAAAAATAACCCCCACATTGAATCAATTCTTATTTATAGAAGATCATGTTGAACAGTCGAATCCTCGAATGATTGAGTTATATTGATTAGCTTTTTGGCTTCTACCAAATCCAAGTAAGATCAAAAAAATTGGATGGAAGATGTATATATTATTCAGCCTTGACATCAGGTGAAAACTTAAGAAAGCGGAATATTTGTATGCAAACATGCTGCCCATTGTGTGGTTGTAAAAAAGAATCTAAAGTATATATCTTTTGGCATGCTGGTTTCCTACTTGTGCTTGGACAAAACTGAATTTAACATGAGACTTCCATTGTATGCCTTAATCACCTAACATGAGACTTCCATCTTGAGAGTGTATCCCCTAGAACCCTTCAATTCTATGGATCCGTGGATCCCCTTAATCACCCTTCATCTGTTAGATAGCATGACTAATAGTTAGACACGTGTTCTTGTCAGACAAAATCTAGTTTAGTTTCATCTGAATTGCTAGTTAGGGTGTGTAGTGTGTAATGCGTAAGCCTATGAAATCTTTCAAATCTCCTGCCACGCTACAAACAAAACCCATTTTTGAAATCTCCAAACACAGACGCAGTTGAAGACGATTGAGAGGCGCTGCCGAAACCCATTTTGGTCGGATTTTGATTTCGTATTTCAGTGTGAGATTGGGGGTTAGAAAGATGGGTTTAGGGTTCAGGTGGGAGGTGGAAATAGGATGAGTTAGGGTGACGATGACTTCTCCGACGCTGAATTCCTCCTTCCCCGCTTCTCCGTTGATTACGGTGATGATGACCTCTCCGACGCCTCAGATCTGGTTGATTACGTCGTTGTTATGGATAAGCCGGACGCGAAGGATGTGGTGGATCTGAACTCTCCGGTCTCGACGCTCAAGCCGCGTGGATCGACTTCTTCGTCGTCATCCCAAATCCATCTGTTAACAGATAGAAAGAGATGGCGACCGGGTACAGAGACCCCGATTAATTAACCAGTAACCCACCTGGTGTTGACCCATTTGGTATATTTTTGAGATTGAAACATTCATGTGCTGATCGGTTCGTTAGGGTTTGGTCAATATCAAATGTTGTTGTTGTTGTTGTAAAGGCTGAAACTTTAAGTTACGGGTTTAGGGTTTTGAGGACTGAGCTTTGTATTGGACTTTTATTTGCATAAAGTGTTGTGGTTGAGTGTCCTTGGGATGAGGATTTGAAGTATGCCAAAGCTGTCTGTGATCAGGTACTTAATTACAGTGATTTTACGGTG